>JAAXYW010004046.1:0-10085 GCA_036851895.1 Orthonychiurus folsomi | reverse complement strand
TCATGAAACGCACGAATGTTTGGCATTGGCATTGGTACTGAACTCAAAAATGTAATACGCCCTTCCGTAACGCACGCAAGGAATAACTAAGCTTTGCTCGAGCAAGTAATTTGATTAACTCAAAAGTGCTGTGTAATTTACTATATAAAGGATTTAGGACTGGTTTGTCATCGCAGAACACATTCAAATTGTATTAAGCATTTTAATTAAAAATTAAAAATTCTCACCCTTGAAACGAGGAAGCTCGCAGATTCATCAATGTGGATATTTTCTTTTGCAGAAGTTTCAAACCAGGCTGCAAAACCTTGCTGTTTGCAAAATTCATTCATTTTCTCCCGATTGGCGGCAATTCCTTCCTTCGGTTGGTCACTCTGCACCAAATTATAAACTCAGACCCACAAAAACAAAGTAGCGCTCTCCATGCATATGCATTTGCATTACACACCTTATTCGCCAGTAAAACAGTAGGGATTGGTCGGCCATCCGGTAAAACAACTTTTGAGTCTAAATCAGCCTTCCATTTTGGTACAGCCTCCAGCGTTGCAGATCTGGTCACATCAAAAACAACAAAAGCCCCGACGGCTTCCTTGTAGTAAACCCGTGTCATGGATCCGAATCTCTCTTGCCCAGCAATGTCCCATAGCTGAAGTCTGACTACCGTTTCCGGATCCCAGCGAAGGACTTTGAGAGCAAAATCAACTCCGATTGTGGCTCTGTAGTGTTGACTGAAAAATTGATGAACGTAGCGTTTGATGATGGACGTTTTGCCGGTCCCCAGCTCTCCTACCACCAATACTTTGTACAGCCTCTCACGTTTACCCTGGGAAATTATAGAATATAAAATTTGTATAACAATTCATAAACATCAGATTTAGCTTTAAGTTAACATAACAAATTTCTTAAATTAATTCATGCTTATTCTGAGTAGTAATTACACGATTTGTGTTAAAGTAATGAATTTTGATGTAACGCATGTAAATGCAAGTGAACCCAAATTCCAGAATAACTTTTGTGCATGGATTGGAAAATATCCGTTACTAAATGGGCACGCTGTAGTGCATAATAGTTCACTCATTTTGTCATGGTAGGAGAATAGTTAAACCCCACTACTAAATATAGTTAAGTCGTGACCTATTATACTATTTAACCGACAGTGACATGACACAATAAAACCATGCCATTAACTTAAAAAATCCTAACGCAATTGCGCCTACCATTGAAAAGAAATTGAACCGAACTAAATTCAGTGACATGCTAAACCCATTACAAAATTTAAACAAATCCGTTCTCATTGAGATGAAAGGTTATAGTCAGAGCTTTCTGGATTGAAGGACACCCATTACTGTAAGATCCGCTTCAGGCAATCCTTTCTCAGCAGAAGACGCGCATTTTATAAGTTAGCATTAGCCATGCATAAGTAGTTATAAAAATTAAACCTGTTGTTGTATCGCAGCTCCAGCCGGATTAAAATTGAATGGTTGCAAATGTTTGAAACTCTCTGAAAAAGACGCGGAGGATTGTCTTCTCCCAGTGTCGTAATCCGTGGACACAGCCACGTCACTGTCATTTTGACTCTCGGAACTAATCACCAGTTCGGATTCCTCCACATTATGCATCGGTGACATACTCACCCGCGCATCCGTCCCGTCCTTATTCCAACTCCCGCTCCGACTCAAGCTCCGTTTGACCTCTGCTCCATTCACCTTCACTTCTTCAGTGTCAAGGTCCCGGTCCTTTTCTACCGTGGAGGTGATTATTGGGTCAAATTCCGCCACGTTGGAATTCGTACGGTGGATATCCACTGCAACTTTGATTGTACGTCGGACTTCTTCTGTGGATTCTTCCATTTGAGTATCTGTGGAATAAAAGTTGCATTGTAATTAATCATTTTCAAAATACAAATGCATGCAACTATAGTTAAGTTAAGTTAATATTTAATTATTAGAACATTTACTGGACTATTTTGCAGTGAGAATTATTCCTCAACCTTCGCGCGTGCTTCGTGTTACTGCTCGTGCCGGCACCCAATCCAAAACACAACAGTGACTCAACTGCAAATGATCAAAATACTCGACCCTCAAGTTTAATCACGAATTTACACAATGACGACGACGAGGAGATGTAGGTAAACAATGAACAGTTAAAATTTTGAAAGCCATCCACTGGATTGGAATAAATTTGTCCTAAGCCTTGCCCTCCCCTTTGTTAGTCACCAATTCTCAAATACACGAGTTCCCCAGTGCAGTGCTCCGACCCAGTGTCAAATTGTGAATACCGCACCGCTCCGGCAAAAAAAAGCACAGGTTCAGTTTAAAGCAGATTAGATTGGGAGCCAGGCTGCTGCTGGGTCTGGAATTTCGCAATCGCCATATAATGTATATTTCCTTCGAATTAATATAAGTACATATACACCAATCCAACTAAATGTTATGGGATTGTGATGTCCGATTGCAGTGTGTGTTATCTTATCAAAAACCAAATGTGTAAAAGTCTGTTGTCTCCAGCCCAGGCCATGCATGCAAGGATTTGGAGTGTATTATTATTTCAAACTACAAATACTGTTATGTATGTCATTAAAATTGGAGGGCTTAAGTACAACCTAGCATCGCATGGCAGGTAGTGAAATGACTGCGTGAAGTGCTAAGTGTACGCAGAATTTAAAAGATGAGTCATCCAGTCAGTGAAGTCAAGTCAAGGGAAATAAAAGGTTACGGCTCATTTTAACCCCAAAATACAAACTGTGACCCGTTAAAATGTAAATAATTTGGACTAATGCATAAAGTTCAATTAACTAGATATAGCCAGTAAAAATGTAGTTCAGCTAAGAAATAAAAATAACACATACCTAAGTCGTGGCTGTCGCGGTGAGTAATGTGGCACTCCCCCAAATTAGTTTCCTTTTCACAAATACCTTGCACAGGCTCCTCATTTTCTACGACAACTGAGGTCAATGGTCCAGTACTTATATCCGTATGATCTGGTTCAAGGGTAGACTGGATTGGACTTCGGTCGAGGTTTAGGTTTGGGCGATGATGATGAACTTTTAGGGATTTCAACTCGCAAGGATTTCAGCTGGCGTACGCTTTCTTGTATTAACTTTTCTGATGGCTGGATAAGGAGATCGACTTCCGTTGAAGACAATAAACTGTCGTTGGTTTTGTCAGTGTCAGTCTTAACTTTGTCTTCAAGGCACCCCGGAAAATGTGGATGGTCCGTAATCACGTCGAAGGATTTCAAATTTGTAATGGTTGAGCGAGTCACGTGTGTGGATGTGGCTATGGGCATAGGTGCCGATAAAGATGACGACGTTGCGGCTGAGCTTGGATTTAGAAAATATGGAATCTTCCGATCATCTAGAATTACACACAATCAATACTAGAATGCCAGTTACTTGTTACATATCAGCAAAATTTAAATTAATTATGGAGAAGTTCAGGTTTTACCACTTTTACCTTCAGTGCTGTCACCACTTTTCTCACTCAATATAAGATTTTTTAGTAGATTTGGGTCCCGGTCTTGCTTCGGGCTTTTGCCGAGTTTCTTTAACTCAGCAGGGGACACTGAGGTCGTTTTATCCAGGATTGACTCTCCGACCTCTTCGAATTCCTTCAGTAGTGATCTTGGGAGAGGTTTCCAATATTCTAGTCAGTGGTTGTGGCGACAAATGCGAATTCCGCAGCTGTCGACCTGGATTAACCTCTTTATAGCTTGACGTTGTTGTAGTTTTGATTGTTTTCAATTCCAGTTTTGAGTCTGTATTGTCTGTCAGAATTTTATGAGTGGATAGCGGCAAATTCCCAGTGTCTCCAGAATTTGATGAGCTTGTAGTCTTGATTACATTCAACTGCACTTTTTGATCGTCACTGTCTATGTTTGGTTTGTTGTACAATTTCAATGTTTTTCTCTGAAGCTCCGCCTCCTCCAATTCCAATTTCATCAATTTCCATCCCTCATCAAAATTTCGATCTCCTTGCACATCAAGATGTGTGTTTTTACCGGCATCCAATTTTCCATGAGACAGAAGGAATCTCTTGAAGGTCAGGAGCAAAATTTGGTGAAAGTGACCGGGGAGATAAGTCCTCTGGGGAAAGTGAACGCCCTTCAGAATTAAAATTTGGTGAAAGAGAAAGTGCAGGTGATTCCAGCATTTCCTTGCTTCTGTAGTCACGCCCCGCCGCACCTTGCAAACTTTGGAATTCGCCAAATGCTCGGTATTTAACATGTTTTGAAAGAGGAGACGTTTTTACGGTTGCCAATGTCGTGGTATTCGTATTTTTAGGAGGACTGCCAAGCACGTCCATTTGTGCAGATGTTTTGAAAATAGCATGATCGGGGATAATTATTTTTTCACTTTTAAAAGACAGTATTTCTCCTGTCTTTGTTCGCCGGGAGGAATGTCCGTCAAATTGGGAGACGCGGAATAGGTTGGCCTTGTTATGGCTGTAGCGTGGAATCTTGATCTTTTTAGGAGAACCTTCACCCATTTGAAAATTTTTAATTCTGCTGTCAGTGGAATTCACAACTTTAGATACAGTTTCGTTGGAAATTGGAGTTCTACTTTGATTTTCAGAATGGAAACCAGGTTGAATTTGAAATGCTGAATGGGTTTTGCTGCTGATTTCCGGTGATGCATTGAAATCGTCCAGTAAGTGGGGTGAAGAGCGACTTGTCTCTTTCAACTCGGACAATATTGCTGCAGAATCTAAGGATTTGGTATTCTGATTGGCTTCTACATGCACTGTTAATTTTGGAGAACCACTTGCAATTGAACTCCTGGAACTAGTAATTACTTTGATTTCTCGGTCCAGTTTAATGACACCAGGCATTGGGGATTCTTCTGCAATATAAAAGAATCAAATATTTCTAAATATAATATGTCACTACCACAAGTGTTGAAATATTCATTCAGTTTAAGTATTAATTTATAATTACCAACACCTGCACTGGATATCGAACTACCGGAACTCCAACTCCGCTCATTCGTACTGTTTGCAACCCGAGTCAATTTCTTTGTTCTTACCAGTGAATCTTCACCCATAGAACTAATTCCACTTGTACTTACACTTCTCATTGGCTGACTTGTCTCACCAAATCCGATCGTGTTATCCACTAATTCATGTTTATATTTCCTCAGTTTTCTATCCGTGCTTTCAGCAGGCAAGAAAATCTTGTCGACATTTGCGTAAGAAGAGGGGGAAGCGGCTGTGGATATTTCGTCATTAGAATTTGAATGCCCATAGTATTTGATGAAGTTATCCTTGGATGTGTCATCCCATCTGGACATGGAAGTTTGTGTCACTAACGGGGCAATACGTTTCTTCTTCTTGAATAGTGACACTATTTTTTGAACGGGAGATTTCTTGTGTTTCGGGGTTGGGTTTGATATATGGATATCCGCAGCCAGGTCCATTTCCGATTTTGAATGTATATTTTGTGTATCTTTTGGAATACCAGCCGATTTCCCATTCTTTTCTAGTGTTCGAACTTCCATGGTTATTTTAGAGGGTGAGCTATGCTCTGAATACGACATTTCTAGTAGATTTCTACTCACGGACAGAAAAGTGAGAGTCACCAATTAATTATAATTAACACTTACTTCAATTATACCTTTTGTGTTGTACGGTCTTAACGACTCAGACCATAGAAATAAATGCACATAGTACATACACGACTAAATAAGAAATGATTGTGGTGTGTGGTGTGGGTTGCAAATTTCCGCAAAACTCTGCATTCCTTTCATTTGCACTATGTAAAGAGTGTAATCAAACTACTTGGCATTTTTGCGAAAAACTAGTTCTGATTATGTAAGGGAAAGGGGTTTGCCTCGTGCATCCACGACACGGCCTCTTGTTACGTACAGCATGGACGAAAATGAATTATTAGCATAACAAAGGAGAGGAAAGTGACAATTTTAGGTGCGTGCAGTTCGGACCCAGTAAAGCAGATGAGCATGTCTAGTTTTTCTTAATGCTGATTTGCATTAGAAAAAGTCCATTTCCAGTCATATGGATATATTATTGGATGTCTCGTGCAATGCAAATTTGTTAGCAGGCGTGGAAGGTGGAACCTTCCTTCATCTTGAATGCATCTGGAAACGCAAAATGAGTCTTACTTAGTCACTTTAAAAATGAAGGTCAATCAGAAAGCTCGAAGAGTTGACAGAAAATACTAAAAAAATATTATGTATGTTATGTAGTACGACAACGACAGCACGTCAAGACTAGATAGATGTGCCTGCAAAGAGCCAAGAAATTTGCTGTATTCGTATTGCATTGCATTGCCTCTATTTGCCCAATTAGGTTGAAAACAGGTTTCTTCAGTAGAGATGGACAAGAAAGTGAAGGCGAGTTAGTTTTTCTGCATTTGGTTTTTCTGGCAACTACGCAAATTAAAACATATATTGCAGGGCGAAGAAATAGGCATAGGTGTTTAGATTAGAATAGGATTTATAATTATTGGAGGGCTACATGCTACAATGTATGCTTACTGGCGCGCTGGGTTTACCTAAGAAATTTCAAAAGCCGTCGGCCGGAGACGATTTTGAAATAAAGTTTTACTGTTTAATAACTCAATGTAATCCTGTACTACTGTTATTTGATTCCTTTGTTTTGTAAATAAATCCCAAAAAGACTAAACTCCCTAAAGCCAATAATGCACAATTGCCGGTTGTAATTCAATGTAATGAGTTCTGCACATTTAGCGCAGCTTACACAATTACGTAACTTACGCTATGCTAAGTTCCCAGGGAACGCGAAAGGCATGGCAAGTGCCCCTTTCATAGAATGTATATGGTTTTCGCTTCGTTATGGTTTTGCTTGTGCCTTTATGAGTCGAGAGTGATATCACTAACAGCCTTAATAGAATTCCCATCCCCCTGCCTCATAAAGAATACTAAAATGTAAAAGGTGCTACATGAGAGCATCATATCAAGTTTTTAAAATACAACTATTTTATGTTACAATTACAATTTTTTTGTTTGAGCATGGTGCAAACAATTTTATGCAAGTGAGCAAGTGTATATCAATTTACACAGATCTGCATGATTACTTTTAGGACTGTGCTATCATTTTTATATTTATTTTAATTTAATCACACACAATGTTTCAAATTTTGATTTCAATAGCTTTTCAATAGAGTAGAATTAGAAATATGATTTCAATAGACCTCGTAATTCTCTTAAGAGTGAAATAAATTTGCCGCATGCATTATTATCGTAAATACTCCACAAAATCAAGAGGAGAGCAAATCCACCAGCTAACCAGACACACAATAGTCAGCCAGAAGCTGGTGACAATTGGCAATGGTAAAATGGAATGGAAAGTGTCTAAGAGGTTTTTACAGTGACTTAAACGTTAATTTTAAATGTTAGGATCAACCTAGCATGGTTTGGCAGGCACTTGAAAAGTTGAACACCCGCAATTTCCCCAGACATTCCACCAACTACCGGTTTGTCCTAAGGAATAATTAGCATAAAAATGTATTGCGAAATCATGTGAAATTTAAATGCTGGTAAAAGTAGGAACTCACAAACTGGACACCAACAATCACCCGATGTCTTCTAAGGTCGACTAAGTGACATTCTACTTTTCCTAATAACGTCCCAACGCTCCCGTTGACCAAATCGCAAGAAATTTGTATTTTCTTCTCTAGGGGAAAGTCACACACCATCTTGCTGGCCCAATGCTTTTCACGGTCAGATTCTGGTGTATTGTTTTGCGCTGCCAACTGTATGCTCTTATCACAAAGTTTACACATAGAGGAAAGTACAATAAGTCCATGTCCTCTTTTGCAACAAAATACTTGGAGTGTACCCAGAACACCCGACATTCCGTTGACAGGTGGTTGGTCCTAAGAAATTCATTAGGTGTATCACAGCCTTTACCGACCAAAATTAAACTAATATTAAAAAAAGTGCGAGCCTGGGTGTAGTTTACTTACAAATTCTACACCAACAAATACATTGGCAGTGGCAATGTCACGTAATAAGCATTTGACTTGAGCAACAGAGTTGTTTTCCAACAAAATCACAGTCTGTCCTACTTCGAACGGTGACGGAAGCCAAAGGGAACCTGTAAAGTTTATAAACATTACAACAAAATTGCCGCATATTACATTTAGAAAATGTATTTTGACGTATTAGGCATGCAATATCACTCCAGTATTATGTTTCTAGCCTTATCTAGATTATATAAATATCTAGCACCAACCAGTATACATAGAAAAAGTAGGTAGTAGCACCAACCAGTATACATAGGAAAAGTAGGTAGCGGGTTTAGTCGACTTATTTTGAGTTGTGGCTGTGTCGCAGGAAGCTCTTGGCAAAGGGCAAGGGTCAATCCAGATCTGTTTACTCCAATTCTAGCGGCAGCAGAAGTCGACGGTTGTGGACTAGAAGAAATTGCAGAATTTGAGGATTTGCCCATTGCGACTGCATCAGCAATGGCTTTCTCGATCTTGACTTTGGTTAACTCATCTTGGACTCCTTTTTAAGTACTGTAGAAGGGCTCGATTCTCTTGTTCAGTGGATCCCAGGACTTCTTGAAGGCATTGAATCTCCTCCGCTAATTTGTTATTTCTAGTAGACAAAAGGCAGATTTGGTCAATCTCAGCGCCATCCAGCTCCACCGGTGGTGGTGCTTCATTAAGGTTGTGCTCGAGAATTTGAACCTCATCTTTCTCCGTAATTGGATAAACTCGAATCAAATCCGAGTCTTTGGAAACAAGTTTATTGCAGTACGGACACCGAGTACCGTTGTTCTGAATTGTAGCAGCTCCGGAACCAAACCAGCTAAATAAAATCATATTATCGGCTAAGTTTTGCATGTAATAATAATAATGGAAAGGTAAATTCAAGTAAAAAGTAGACTAATTTACCGCTTGATACACCCGTTGTGATAAAAATGTCCACATTTTGTTATGATCGGAAAATCGGGTTCACCATTCCCGTTGTCATTGCCGTCAACCGGATTTTCGAAAACTGATTCTTGGCAGATAGTACAGATTGGGACGAGTGCCATAATTGCTAGTAAAATATGCCCATTATTAACTAAACAATGAATTAGGCCTAAACATAACTACTTGAGCCAGAATGAATCCTGCCTATATTTTTTAGAGCTCAGGCTACTAGTGTTAATAGTATAGACGACGCCACAATTAAATATTTGATAGTTCAGCTAATGACTTACGATGCGGATAGCAGATGCTGTTTAGTCTTAGAAAGTATAGTTAGTTTTTAATTGAACTGCTTACCTTGGACTTGGATGTAAACTACAAATGTGCTATCCGAATACTAAATTAATTAATTTTGCAGACAGTTTGACTTGAAATCCACGAGTTTATGTGCAAAGAGTAAACCTAGTGTCTGGATGGCATGGATTTCAAGCTGTGAACTCTGAATGCAGCATATACTCTGCTAGGTGACTAATTTGAATGCCCTTCCGCCTGCATCAAATATAAGGCAATCTTTGCCGCAACCTCATGGACTTAGGCAGTAGTGTACTGTAGCGTAAAATTGGTTTGAGTAAATGGTTAGGGATATTCTTGTCAGGACTTCTTCGACAATTAAGCAAACTGCATGAAATGTTGATAGCAATTATAGCTAATTTAATGAATGAAGAATTCCCATTGTGGGTTTGATGCTTTAAGCGCGTTATAAGGAATTTAGTATTTATGAAAAATTTCACCAACTAATAGTGAAGCTTGGATAAAGCCGTGGTTCATTGTAACTGGAGTTATTACTGGAGATAAAGCAGGATTGATGTGTTTCATTGTCTTTTCTAAGAAAATTAAACATTTAAACAATCAGATTTTTGGAATTATCTTTGCTCTAGATAGATTTGATGAATTTTATTTTAAAAGTAGAAAGCAAAATTTCTATAAATGCGGGCAAGTCCAAACAAAAACGTCGGAAATGCAAATTTAAATCAAATCATCAAATTAATTTAAATACACGAACTCATCTACCATGAAATGCGCTTATTGTGGTTTGCTTCAAATAAATTAGTTTGTTTTGTAGGTTTGATGACAAAGACTGAAATCGTTTATTTTTATATGCAATATCAATATCATTTCGACTTAACCAAACC
>JAAXYW010004045.1:0-10086 GCA_036851895.1 Orthonychiurus folsomi | reverse complement strand
CTGGACAAGTGAAGTGCCCTCTCGACCCTTACTTCATAATGCCCGACAAATGTAACTGCGTTGATTTCCAAGTGTTGAAAATGCAAGAATCGCCTGATGTAGTTCCAGCAGGAGAGATGCCTCGGCATATGCAACTTTATTGTGAAAGGTACTCCGTAACATCCCAATAGTTGACTACAATAAGTTCAAGCTGGTTTCCTATTTAGGACGAATTTTAGTTATGGTTAAGCTTAGGCTAATGCCTAATTGGCCTAATACTCACTTTAGCTGCATGCCAAAATATTCCACTAAAGCGCTTGGTGGAGGGTATTGAAATCAAATGAAACTAACAGAAAAATTAAATTGGGCACTGAATTGAGGAGATCAGCTTGTTTCAAAGCTTCTAATTAAAACAGCTTGGTAGAAAGCTTAATTACATACGCAGTAATCAATTTTTTAAGTTTCTAATTCTTTTTAGATTTCTCTGCGAAAGAGCTGTGCCGGGAAACCGAGTGACAATTATTGGAATATATTCGATTAAGAAAGCCACACAACCAATGAAGAGATCAGCGCAAAACAAAGTGACTGTTGGTGTCCGCATGCCTTACTTGCGGGTGGTGGGAATTCAGTTAGAAATGGACGGGTCAAGCCGCAGTAGTGTTGTCACTTATACGGCTGAAGAGGAAGAGGCTTTTCGCAAACTCGCAGATAGCCACGATTGCTATGAAAGAATAGCTCGTTCCATTGCTCCTTCCATTTATGGATCACAAGATATCAAGAAAGCAATTGCATGTCTATTGTTTGCAGGTATAGCTAGTTACGGTTTAAATTAAATAGTTTGTATAATATCCGTTTAAAATGAATCTCAATTCCCAAGCTGCTCGTCTGGTTAGTTAAAACAGACGAGCAGATTCATGGGATTTAAATGACAATTTACGAATCGAACAGGATCCAGGAAACGGCTTCCTGACGGGTTGACCCGCAGAGGCGATATCNCCAGGAAACGGCTTCCTGACGGGTTGACCCGCAGAGGCGATATCAACATTCTGCTCTTGGGTGATCCTGGTACTGCAAAGTCACAGCTCTTAAAATTTGCGGAGAAGGTTGCACCAATCGCTGTGTATACCTCGGGGAAGGGTTCGTCCGCAGCTGGATTGACAGCTTCTGTCAACAGAGATCCTGTTACTGTAAGCAATCTTGCTTGCATACTTTGATATCAGTTTTTGCAACGGCAACGAAAACTGCTACTGTTTAATAATGTAACTTGGTTTTTAGAGGAACTTCATTATGGAAGGTGGCGCAATGGTTTTGGCAGATGGAGGTGTGGTTTGTATCGATGAGTTTGATAAAATGCGAGAAGATGACCGGGTTGCGATTCATGAGGCAATGGAACAGCAAACTATATCCATCGCAAAGGTATGTGCTAAAGAGCGTGACATCCTAGTATCATTGAGTGGCTAATATCAATGTGATGTTTTGTGTGTGTTTGTTAAAGGCTGGGATTACGACTACTTTGAATTCGAGATGTGCAGTTTTGGCAGCTGCTAATTCCATTTTTGGCCGATGGGATGATACGAAGGGAGATGAAAACATTGATTTTATGCCAACAATTCTGTCCCGGTTTGATATGATATTCATTATCAAGGACGAACACAGCGAGTCGAAAGATACGGTACGAATTGCACTACACAATGACTCCCGAACATTCTACGCAAGGCTATTAACCATTAAGGCGGTTGATTAGAGTATAAAGTATAATGTATAACACAAGAATGATGAGAGGCACATATTTCTTGACGAATGGAGCGGAGATCTGCGACATTCCTGGTGAAGAATAACAAAGTGCCCAGGGGCCATCTGACTTGAATATTTGTTTAAATGTACTAGTGCAGTCTAGAGTAAGAGATAGGAAATAACTAACACTATAACTAATGAGTATTGTGTGTTCTTTCATTTCATGTAGACAATGGCCAAACATGTAATGAGAGTTCATATGAACGCTCAGAGATCTGGTGAACAAATGGAAGTGGAAGGTGAACTTTCTCTTCTGTTTTTGAAGAAGTATATTGCCTACTGCAGAGCGTAAGTTAAGCTAAGCTATTTGCTTATGGTTAATTAAACTAACCATTCTTAGTTTGTTCGTTCAGCTTTATTATTGAAAATGTGAAACGGATTTTCTTAGGCGGTGTGGGCCGAGATTATCTGAAGAAGCTGGGGAGAAACTCAAGAATAGATATGTTCTTATGCGAAGTGGTACTAGAGAACAGGAGATTGAATCGGACAAGAGAAGCCCAATTCCAATCACGGTCAGGTAATTAAAAACAATCAGCATTGTTGATGTTTGTTTTTTCCCGATCGAGTTGATCGATTGCATTAAGCGTTCAGAGTTCATTTCAAGTTCCATTGCTTTGATTTTTTGTAGGCAACTGGAAGCCGTCATTCGTATTGCTGAATCGCTTGCCAAAATGCAATTGAAGCCATTTGCAACAGAGACACACGTAGATGAAGCTTTGAGACTATTTACGGTTTCAACACTGGAGGCTGCACATTCTGGGAACTTAGCAGGTTTGCTTACATTCTAACTTTGCTTAGGAGTTTTGATAAAATAAGCAATTTGGACAATCAAGAGTGACCACTCCCAACTTTTCAAATCGTATTGTTGTAATTGTAAATAATACTATTGATAAAGATTAGGAAATTAGGATTGTTGCACAAGCACAATAGATTCATTTATTACTCAATCTGTGTTTCACTCATTCTATTCATGTGTGATTGCATTTAGGAGTGGAAGGTTTCACAACTCCCGCGGACCATGACCTCTTGAGCAGAATTGAAACCCAATTGAAGAGGCGTTTTGCCATTGGGTCCCAAGTGTCTCAGCACGCGATAATGCAAGACTTTTTGCGGCAGGTACTAAAATTCGAATACTTGACTTTATTATCTCCAATGACGGATCCCTTTCCTCACTAAATTTTTGATTTGATTTTCTAAAGAAATATCCTGAACGTGAAGTCCAAAAAGTTATCCACGCGATGCTTCAACGTGGAGAACTACAACATCGTCTGCAAAGAAAAATGCTTTTTCGCATCAAGTAATTTTACAGACATGAAGAACTGGACTTGAACTTTGATTCGTCGTGTTTTATTTAGGAGTGTATATGTTTGAACCATTTGATAAATTTGACATCTCAGACTACATTTTTTTTTGTCTGAGCTAAGCTTACTATATTTAGTAAAACCATTCTTTCAATTTCCCATTGTCCATTATATTCGATGTCTAGTTTTACATTTTCAGCATTGAAATAAGTAACAACTTTACACGGTTCGTTGAAGTACTGGAACGGCAAAATGGTCACATTGTTTAATATGTATTACCTAGAAAGCTTTATTAGAGCAATGCGCAGTTTTTGCTTCTAGAAAGTTAAGTTTACGATTCTAGCCACAATGCTTCAAGCAGTAATCTAAGCTTTTAAGACAGATTTGATTTGATTTGATTTATTATTGTGTTATACCACCGCGTTCTGATGCACAAGGCCCAAATAGATCGACTAACAATGGCAACACATTCCTGATAAATCAGGCCAACGCTATCGTGGTGCAAGGCATTGGACGCATTCCGTACTGATAGAGAACTATTCGCACCGAGCCGAATACGATTCACCCATCCAACTTGTGCAATGCAGAGCAGTAGCTTAACCTTAATGAAGTCGTGCAGGCTAACCACTAGGCAGAGCTGGTAGACTTCAGAACTAGTGGTGAATAGTGAACGTGAGAACAAAACCAATTCTTACGATACAGGGGCGTTTTATTTGACTCGAAGTAGATCATTAACATTTTAAACTTTTTCACGATTCTAGTATTCATATCCGGTTATTTTTAGAACTCAGCAACATGACATCCTTTGGACATGCTACAACTTCGTTGAGCAGTAATAACTTACTCCCTTACTTATTCCGATGAGCCAGGATAAAATGTTTTTTTTTCGAGCTTAACAGAATTTCCCCAATTTTTCAGTCCTGGATGAATTAAAATTTGCGGGAAAGTTTTTTTTAAAAACGGCGGAAAAATTTGAAAATTATATTCAGACAGAATTGCCAAAAAAACCTAATATGAGGACAAAGAGACATAGAGACTTCATATTGCACGTCGCGCCATCAAGTATGGCAATCACCCGCCCTTGTGAAAATTGAATCGTGTTGGGTGAATTCGGTCGATTACGCGATGCACGATGTCATGAAAAATTTATTTTAGAGAACTGTTTTCAATATTTCCAATTTTACAATCTAAATCGCTGAGAATTCTATATTTCACCTAAAAAATGATTAATTTGCTCAAAGTTCGTGATTTTTCTGTTTAATGGTGACGTTGATGCAGGCTACAAGCTCAGCAACTTATATCTGAATGTGATGGGTTAGCTTGAATCTCCAATATTTAAAGACGATGCGAATCACAATCAGAATCAAACAATCATTACCTGCCGTCACTCACTCGGTCACGTCACAAACTTACTTGAACACTCGCACATACACCACCAATCGCATTCGCAATCCATTTAAAATCCAAGAACCCGTATTTCAAATTGAAGACTCCAGATCGCTGCGCCACCTGTGGGTCCGGCAAAGAAATCTAGCGCGGAGTTTCGTTTGGCTCGAACGAATTTCAGACACAAAAAACATATTGAGTTTGAACTGAGAGGTCAGACTTCGGTAGCTTGCTCCAATACTTTGCCTTGAGGTCAGGGACTTCTGGTTTGATCAGGCAACAAACGGGTAAGCCAAATTCAATAGTTGAGCTTATAAAATACTCGTTGCAGTTGAAAATATCTTTCATTGCATATGTGTGTGACGTGACGAAATTACAAAACACATAAAAATAGTTTAACAGTAGTAGTTACATCTGTTAGTCGTGTTAGTGTGGTCTTCATTGCAAGTTCAACTTGAATAGGATGATCGTGGGACGTGGGGTGGCACTCTTGTTGTTTGAATATGTGAAGTTAAATTTGAGGATGTTTGTGTTGTGTAATTTTGCTTCTTGCTTGTTTTCCGAATCTTAACCTAATGACACTGAAACTTGAGCGAAAATATAATGGCATTACTTACTGTTCGGCTTTTCTTTTAATGGTTGCAGCGTTTATCTGGCAAGATGGAAAAAATGGATTGCATGGAAGACAAAATCGATCTAATTGATTTGGACACCATTCCTCATAATGAATCTCCCGAAGACTCCACATCTGCAGTTTCTTCCCCAGCATTGTCTACCAAGCTGCAAAACGAGAATAATCCTTTGGTTGTTATGGTTGGCTCATGCCAAAAAAATGAGGGCACCACTGAACCAATGGAAACTGTCACTGTCAAAGAAGTTTCTGATCGGGCTACACTTACACCTTCTCATTGGACATCTGAAGCAGCTCAAAGGGAGCTGAACTTACTTCGAAAACGAGATACAGATATGAAGTTTGAACTCAAAAAATGCTATGAGATTGAGGCCGCGAGTAAAGATTATATTTCTGTTCTCAAATGTCGGAGCAGAAATGTGGATACTCTGATGGACCGTGTGAGAGAGGTCGAGGTAAGTAATTCACTTTGTTGTAGATCGTCTAATGATGAAACATAATAATTAAATGATAATACACTTTACATGGAGGATGAAAATCGTCATTTGAAGCGAGACCTTGAGTTTGGATTTGACGACTCCGTAGTACAAAGGAAAAGGATTGAATTCCTGGAGAGAAAGGTTGATATTTTAGTAGACGAAAGAGAGTGCTTGCTCTCGGAGTGTTCAGACTTACGAAAGAAGCGTGAGGAGTATGAGAAGGATGTGGTAAGTTATAATATATTGCTATTGGTGTTTAAGATTCAATAGGTCCCCAAATCGCTTCACATCTACTGCCCCTCAGATTGCTCACCAGAGAAGAGTGTCGGCCGCTTACAAGATAAAGCTTGAAGAGGAGCTTAAAAAGGTTGAATTACAACTTAAGAATCAGAACGAAGAAGACCGGCTCTGTTCCAGCTGTTTGTGCTTCAAAACTGCTGGTTCCCGCTCAGCCGTAGGTCCCGGCGGAATGAACAGCATTGTAAGTAATCAGTTTGTTTTAAAGACTAAATACACAATACGGTCAATAAAGTGAACAATAATTCTGGAATCAGTTATCAGATGCTAACTTGGAAAGCCGAGTTATCCTGGTAAATCCGAGGCACCCTTCTTACGACAAGATTCGGTCGGCATCTATTGCAGAACTCCGTCGTCAGTCTTCAACTGAAAGCCAGTCTACCACCGTCAGGATGGATGATCGAACTGAATTCTCCTACTATGCTGCACCAATGGTAAGGTCAATTGATCAAACCCAATGACAGTTTTAGATTTTCACAAATTTAATTTAGGTGACGTAGCTGTGATTTCAGAAGCAGTTCCTGTTCCTATCATAAGTTTAGTGCTTACATTTTACTCCCTGCCCCAATTGTAGGAATTTAGAATCTCCTCTTAGCGCATTTAAACCCTACACTGGGCGAAATTTTCCTATCTTTTCTATTTTGTGTCTGGTCACAAACTTTAGCGAACTAACCGGGATTTGCACCGCTAGGGCTCTTCACCAAAGAAAAGTGTTAATTGTCACCCCTAATCGTGTCGGTGCAGCAAATAGAAGTTCTGATGGGCTGCTGCCAGTATCACCCCTTCCTTTACATTTTTATCATATCCTTCATACGTTTGTGCCGGCCAGTTGGCTTGATCCGATTTTGAATACACATTTTCAGAAACCAGTTCTGACGGAGGGAGTTTGCATCCCATGCATCGGTGAAGCGAGAAGCGGAAGTAAGGCATCGGCAAGTGACACAGAAACGTACCAGACGAAATTAAAATTCTTAAACGAGACCAGTTGCCGGATTTATGTGCACTTAGTACCATTGATGAAGACATGCATTGCAGTGCCGTCTCCAACCAGCAGAGAAAAAATTAAAAGATGCAATACTATTGCTATGTCAAGTAAGCTAAGTCCAAGAATATGAAATAATTTCTTTTTCTTTTGAAATAAATGGATCACTGTATTCTGCTCATCTCGAGTTCCACTGTGCTTGACAAATATATAACGCCCGCTTGGCCAGGCACAAGTGGTTAATCATTTAAGTTAAAGTTCGCATTTATTATTTGAATAATATTAGCGGGGCATTGTGGTTGACAAAACTAAATGCATGCATCCATACTTGTTTTGCGGTATTTGCTCTTCGAACAATTATGTTGATGGATAATAATTGCTCAGTTGGTGTTGGTACTCGTTTTCGCCCTCTCTTAACCGCTTGAAACAGTGTTTTGGTGAATCACTACATGCAAGTTGAGAAAAATGGGAGTTATGATGATCAAATTGAACCACAGTTAAGATTTAAAATTAGGTTTTCAGTCATCTTGTCTTAAATTTTAATTACCACAAGAATGAAAACATGCTTGACATGATGTCGGCGAACAATACATAAGAGAAACATACTGATACATTGGTTTACACATTCCAGTGGTTTGGTTAACAAAATAAGTCATTTGCTTCCACGTACATGTATTTGCCTTACGGTATTAATCCATTCACCAGGTACATCGGTTAGAATAATTGGACTTCAAGAATTCCTTGTTTCTTTCTATTATTCTTTGCATTCACACTTTCCTTAAAAGCTTTCAACTTATTATTTATAGTTTATAACGTTCACGTCGGACCGGGCATTGTAACTGCTGAACTCAACACTTAAGAGTGACTCAAATTGAATTTTATACAAATATACACATGAGCAATGAATCTGCAAGCGTGTTTAGTACATTCGATGAACCTATGAGAACTCATGTGAGCTCCTAAGATGCTCATAACTCTAAGTATTGATAAGCTGTCTCATGTCACAATCGGTGCTGAAAGCTGGTAGCCTATGCTTCCCAAGAGGTGTTAGAGAGAAGAGAGCGTTAGAATTAACATTCATACGAATGCGCAGTAAGTTTAATATTACTCAAATTTAGGTGTAATTGTTAGTGTTACTCAGCAGTGATTTTCTTCCAATTTCTCCGTCACGATGGCAAGTGGTCCGACAGATCGAGCAGAGAAATCCTTATCACGACTTACAACTGCACACCGACTCATCTGTGCTGTTTCATAAAGTCTTTTTTGCATCACAGCCAACGACACTTTATTGTTAAGCTCCCCTCTGATTGAAATCATGTTTTCACCCGAGTAGCGTCGTTCTCTCTCTTCCATGTCGATACTGTACGGTTGTGTGCGATCATCGCCGCTGGTGCTGCCTCGAATGTGAAGCGCAGCAGCAATCTGTGATTTTGGCCGTTTGGAGCTCCCATTATTATTTCGTCTTTGAATTCGTTTGACGGAGAAATTTCTACGGACTGTACGAGTGAGACAATTGCAGCAAGAGCAGCATCGCCAGTCATCCATTTTCTTAATGAGCCAATTCAGGCTTTGCTTGATTACGATACTCATCACATTAAGAAGGGAGTAAATGCAACAGCAGCCTAGGACCATTAGTGTAAAAGCAGCAATTCGATAGACGAGCTCAAAATCGCCATACGAATGCTGTTGCATTGAAACGTAATCTCCGAATCCTGTATTGACAAAAAAAATTTAAAGCTTCATTCAATGCTCAATATTCGAGTAGTTAACTTATGCGAATGACGTACGTACCTATTGTGGCGTACGAGACGAAGCAGAAATACAAAGATTCCACATAAGTCCAGCCTTCCATCGAATGAAACATTCCAGCTGAGCCGGAAATTATAACAGCAGACATAAAAAATAGACAAAGCATGACCCAGTACACACTGGGCTTCCAATCTGATTCATCTGTCGTAGTTGAGCCATTTCCAGCTGATGAGTGGGATCCTCGGCGCCCTAATGGGTTAGGGAAAGTAAGACTTGTTCCGCCACCGTACGCGTAGGAGCGACGCTTTTGACGTTGAATTCGGTAATAACGCATGCAGCTGGATAGAAAGGTGATGATTCGTTCCAGAAATAGATTGAAGAACAATAAGCCACTCGCGCATCCGAAAAATCCGTAAGGAATAATTAGAAGTTGGCCCGCTGTTGTTGTTGGTGAGGTCACTCCATAACCTGCAAAACCGTAAACATTAACTTTGTTAGTTTAGCTCTTCAGTTTGGTTAGTCCTATTTACTACCCTTTGAATGGAACATTTATAAATTAATAGATTTCCAGCTAAAACCTTTAATAACTTATATTTCAAAAGCAATGGTTGGTGCTTTCATTCCCAAAGTAAATGCGCCATTTCTATTTGTACAGGATTGTACTGGAATTGCATTTGTCGTGTTAGTCTTAAAATCTATTTTTGGCTCTGCATTATTAAAGCAAATTGAGGAATCATGCTACACAAAAACAAGCCTTTATGCAGCTTATATATTAACCAGTTAGTACATTTAGTATTAGCTACGAACGCTTTATTGATTATCTGCAGTCGATTAAAAATAAATCCGATGCGCTTGTGTTAAACGTACTCTTGTGGACATTTAGCAACTCACACTCGGGCCTCGGGCATGAGACACTGCCTTACTTATTACTACGGCTTAGCCTTATTTGTTGTATCTCTTTAAATTGGTTTGTTCTGTAGTTACAAAGTAAGATGGGCAATAAGAAAGAAGTGAAAATCCCTTGTGGGCACCTTGTTTGAAAGGAGGTGGAGGGAAAGCCCCTCGTGTAATATTTGGAACTAAAAATGACCTGTAAAAAGTAATGGGGGCTTTGGAAGAAGCGTGTCCTTTTGACCACCCGGATTTTTGGTGGTCGAAACTGTCGACAAGACATGAAAACTCAAAGTGAAAGCTAGGATAAGGGCATATTATACGCTTTTCAGAAAATTGGTATTCACTTTGCCCAATATTGTCTCTTTCTTTTTTCTATGAAAAGAAGGGAAATCTAACTCGATTTCTGTTGTCGTTGTCTTTTACCAACCATGTAAAGGTGGAAGGAAGGCTATACGCGCTATTTAAGAATGACTCTTTCTCTCCATTTCTATCAAAAACCGGAGATACACTATATATCGTAGCACGCACTTGATTCTATCCGGTACTTACATTTGTCTAGTGTATAAGGAGAATATTGATATAAAATTCGTCATC
>JAAXYW010004044.1:0-10092 GCA_036851895.1 Orthonychiurus folsomi | reverse complement strand
ATGACTCATTTTTGTAGAGGAAAATAAATTCCTTTATTATTTCCGAGTTGAAGGATTGTCATTGTTCGTGTCTTTGATCTACAATTGCATGTGCGTGACACACAGACACCGACGACGGAACGGCACCCCTTCACAAATGTGAGGGCGGGAAAAGTCGGGGAGTCGCATTTGTCCTTCCCCTGATTTATGTCACCATGTCTCCTCATGCCATGCCTTGCCATGAATTCCTCAAAAAGGGGAAGAAATACCCTAATAACGCACGTACGAACGTACGTTCCCTCTAATTATGAACCCTCATTTTTATCTTTCTGATGCTTTTGGAATAGCAAATCTGCCTTTGACAAGACGAGGAAACTTTTGGGGTTCAAATTTTAATTGATGCGATGTACGTAAGCCATTTTTGATGGCTGACAGTTTTTGACGCACGTAAACGCGTTTTTTCTATTAATTTGCATAATGGGGAACCAAAATGACTCATTAATTCACCAAATCATTAAATGGGAATTTAAACTTGCCGGGAATTTTAAAATAATTTCATGTGCTGTATGTACACGGAAAGGGCCAATCAATAAACGACAAGATCCAAAATACATACTACGAACGATTTCAGGCGATCGATTATCTATTCCAAAGCCCATGTACATTGTATTTTGTATTTTGCCCTTCCCATTGTACTGCAATGTGATGCAATTTAGGTGGAACAAATCTGAAGGAATGGTTATTACCCGGCCGCGGTTTCTTAATTCTGGCCTATGCTGTGATGAAGTGAAGAGTCACTAAGCCAGGGGTACTTTACCCGGAGCTTTAGCTTAAGCCCCAACATAAGCATAACAGCAATTCTTTGCTTCATATGCCCAAACTTACGTACGTATCAACTGAATGGGAGGAGGTAGTATGTATCGTATGGCACAAAATACCCGGACCCGGTACGGTGACTCATAATATTGGGATGTGTTGGCCTCGTCGTAGGGTTCTAAATGACTTCTGCGATGGAGGGGATCCCTTTTCTGTCTGTCTGTCTCCAGCAGTAGTTGTTAATATGGTAAAATGGACAGGGGCCGTACATTCATTGTGTAGTTGTGTGTAGGAAATGGTACATACGGATGAGTAGGAAGAAGTATAACCAAATTTTAGTAATTAATTAGAGATATATTTTAAAATGTAAAGGTTTCATTGCATATTTGTTAAGAAATTAGCAAAATATGTCGATGGTTAGTTAATATAACGTGTTTTTGACATCGAATTAATACTAAATGTCATAAAGTCAATTCTTTATTTTATATTAGAAGCATTGCAGTTTTATTGAAGCATTGCAGTTTTATTTTGCATGTTTAACATTAACACATTCTGCTGTGCATCATCTACAACTAGTATAGCAATTCTTGTAGGCATTGTTTTTTTTCAGGTTTTACATTTTGTATCCGCTGTATTAAATGTTAAATATAACATCTTATTTCAGTAGCTAGAAAATCTAAGACTGCCCCTGAACTTGTATATACAGCCATGCTATCAATATAATTTTTTTTATTCACAACATTTACAAATTGTGGTGACAGTATTTATGAATTATCCCCCTTCCATGAAGCAATTATTGTCATAGACATGCGAAGTCACCCCCTCCTCACCACATCGACAGGGAGGGTTAAATAACGTGGAAGACTTCGTTAGAAAGTCACTAGGAGCTGAATCTCTATTAAGCCTTGGTCTACAGGGTGAAAGCATATCTTCGAAATAATCACCAAATTCACCGTGGAAGAGGGGTACAGATCTCCCCAACCCAGGCAGGCATAGACAGCCCCAAAAGCCTCCACTCCTATTACATGTAATTTACAGTTCCGGTGCGGCGGGTACTTCCTCTTTCCCCGGGTGAAGGGAGGCGGGGATTTGGGAATGAATGGAAAGTGTCGTCCGTCCAATTCAACAAAGCCCAGTATATGACAAGGGGGATGCAGGTTGTATTGTTGTTTTTAGAATGGAAACAATGTGCAATGAACGTACATATGCAGAATGCATCCATAAATTAATATTTATTGCAATTTATTTTGCACGTACATATGATTGCACATTTTGCAAATTGTTATAATCTAAACCAATCTTAAATTCCCTAACTGAATAATTAAAGCTACATTGATTTCAAGGTAAAATATAAATAAAGAAAACCATAGGAATAAAGACTTAACCTTGTTTTTGCACGGGACAGGGTCTCATTCGCAATGATTCGCATTCCCGCCGCTACATATGTTCATGTTCTAATATCCCGACCTCCGCTTTCCTATGTACAGCATTTATCCAGAGAGGAAGAGAAAATAAAATACTTTTCCTTACCATTTATTGGGCCACGCCAGGGTCGGTCGGTCGTAGAGAGGGAAGAAAAGGGAATTCGAAATCTAAAATCGAATCCCTTCCCTTTTACCCTTGTATGGATTGAGGAGTACATAAGTACGTAAAGGAGGATAAACCATTTCCAGAAACCATAATTTATTTATCTGGAACCCACCGATGGAGGAGTCCAACTTCCCAAGTACTACTACTTCCAGGATTCAACCCCACAAAAAAAACGCTCCGAATTCAATGGGAAGAAGTAAAAATCTTTATACGTGGTCGGGCAATTTTTGAACGGATTTTTATAGTACATCAAATAAACTAATGTATAGTGTACAAATCACGTGCGTCTTTGTTTACACAACTTTAAATTGCATTAATTCATCACTTTTTGCATTTTGCATGCGTTTAAATTTTGTGCTCTATGGGTGTAGATGTATGCATAGAATTCAATTACAACAAGCGCGCTTGGGCTTGGCCGCTTTGCGAAAAGTCAAGTTTTCAAATTTAAAAGTTGACGCGCGGATATATCCATTGTACGGTACGTTTTGCGAGTTTTGAGTTTTGAAACCCGGATGTTGTATAGGAATATTTACGGGGTGAGTACTCCGAAGTACAAGAACCCGACCTCATCCCATTGAATTGTATCGCGAAATTGCTATTGCATTGCCTTAGCCCGGTGCGGTGACGCTGAACATTGTCAGACCTTGAGAGCAAGAAAATCCCTTTCCTTAACGAGGACCATTGTTAGAATCCACTCCCCTATACCAAAGCACTACTACCAAATTCCAAGCAACATTTACATTAGGAAAATTCCAGGCCATCTTAATGCGCTTGGATTTCTTTACTCCAAATCAAAATTCTGAATATTTTGACTTATACAAACTATCAAAATGATAAAATCTACAATTTAATTTCTTATAAATTATCAATTGTTTACAGATTTGTTTTAAAGTATTGAAATGCGTAAACTGGGAATCATTGTAATGAAGAGGTATGCATTTATATATACTATTTGAATTAACACGTATATATAATTTCTAATAAATAACTTACACATTCGCTTTTTAAAAAAGTGATCCTATCAGGCATACTGTATTTCATAAAGAATATTACATAAAATTCGGCGCCAAATCCGTCACATTTCATCAGAGCCCCGCTGCAAGCACTTTGTCAATAAACCATACCAGTTTTGCCTCCAGCCAAGAATCTGCATGCTAATGTTTTGGCACCATCAATGACGCTCGTTGAGGTGATGCATTTTGATTGGGTGTTGGCGGTGGTGCGTTATGATTGGGTAGTGTTGGCGGTGGTGCGTTATGACTGGCTGCTGGTGGTGTTTGATTTTGATTGTTGTGGAGTGGTAATGCATTATGACTGTTGGGTGGCAGTGGTAGTAGTGCACTATGTCTGTTGGGTGGTAGGCTTTGTCTGTGGGATACTATGCTTAGTTTGTGGGATACTATGCTTTGTTTCAGGGGTGGTATACTTTGCTTATTGGGTAATACACTTTGCTTGTGAGGTGGTGCGTTTTGTTTGTTGGATGGTGCGTCCTTTTTGTTGAGTGGTGCGTTCTTTTTGTCGAGTGGTGCGTCCTTCTTGTTGGGTGGTTGTTTTTGTTTGTTTGGTGGTGGTTTTTGTTTGTTGAGTGGTGCGTCTTTCTTGTGAGGTGGTGCGTTTTGATGATAAGTTGGTGGTCCCCCATGCTGCGATTGATCACCAGTTTCTATCTGTCCTTGTTCCTCAGGATGAACAGTTGCTTTATTACCTATTTTTAAAATACAATGTTTTGTAAAAATGAAATATATTCCATATTTATTAATATTTTAATCAAAAGTTGGTAAGTTAAGTGGCATGCTCTTACGGCGACGGCGACTAGCACATGATGGGCACCACAACGCACATGCGACGATGCTAAGAGCTATTATGATGAGAATGAGTGCCCAGAAGCAAATATGAGCAATACTGAACAAAAAATATATACTTGGAATTAGGTAGATATACAAAATGATGAAGAATTGAAAATCCATGCCACTTACGGGGGAATACTTCCAGGCATCCCTGTTTTATGTTCGGATGTGTATCAATTCTGGATAAAATGATGCAATTATGCAGAAATCCAAAAATGTATCCGTATTGTTTACAAAACATTTGCTTGTCATCGTAAGTCCGTCCTTCCACGGCTTGGAAACTGCAGCGCGTACATTCGAAATATTCAATAACTCTAAAACTAAGGTAGATATATGTTTTGCTTGGCTAGATATCTTAAAAAATGTGTTAGGAACACTATGGAATGATATCAGCATATAATACACTTTTTCAACCCGCAAAACATTCCAGCAATATTTATTGTTTGGAACATACAATGTGTGTCACATGGAAACTAGGGACAATCGCTGATCATCGGTAAAAATTGTAACGCCCATAAATATTAGTTCTATTTATAAATAAACGGTGCTGTTAAGTTGATTTTATTCCGTCAATAAATTAAAAAGGAATTAATTGTACGCCTTATTCGCTGTCCACATTGTATTTGCTTCTTTTAGTGACTTTTGTGACTTTTGTGACTTCAGTGACGCTCGATGAGGAGGTGCATTTTGATTGGGTGGTTTTGGCACAGTTTGATTGGGTGGTGGTGGCGCATTTTGATTGGGTGGCGGAGACGGAGGTGCATTCTGACTGGTTGACGACGGATTTTGGTTGTAAGGTGGTGGTTGGCCCGCCCACTGCCCTTGCGCTTCAGGATAACCACCTTGTTGTTGCAATTGACGACCCCTACTATTGTGACCAACACTTTGCTGATCCTCAGGGTGAACACTTGCATTGCCACCTAATTTTGAACAATAGGCAGAAAAAATAATAATATAATTGGTAAAATTAAATTATGACAAATGTTGGATATTCTGACCGCAACGGACGCGAGCACATGATGGGCACCATAACACACATGCGGTAATGCTAACACATATTATGATAAGGATGATCAACCAGAAGACTATGGTAATAACACTAAAGATTAGAAAAAATAAATGGAATTAGAAATACGAAATTAAGAAAGACGAAATGTGCAAATCCCATATGTCACTTACTGGTCAGCGTCGTCATAGTAATAAGTCATGTTCTTTGTTTTTAAAGATGTTCTGGTAGATGACAATTCCTTAATGGCGGTGATATATTTGTCAAACTAAATCAGTCTAAAACACAATAATGTGGAAATCCGTATTGTTTATGAACGCTTGTCAGTCACCGTAAGTTAATCCTTACACGTCCAGGCAACGTCAGCGCGTAAATTTGAAATTCGGATTATTTTAAATCTAATAAATGTTTGGCTTTTAGAAATTTCTTTCCGTTACAGAGATAGGCCATTAAAAACATCTCGATCGTTTCTGCCGCTTTTTCATGTCAGAAACCCTTGAAATGTGTGAAAAAATTTGTCTTTGCAAATTAATTAACTATTCAAATTGATCTACTCTGAGCGCGCTACATTGAAATTAGCTATTTTATCTAACCTACACAATTAGAAAAATAACACAAAAAAATCAGCATTTTGTGTAAAATGTAGTACATATATTATACCGTAGTATATTTTCAAACTATATTCCATAAAGGAAAGCACCCACGCACCACCCGGAAATTGTACGCTTTGTGATAAACACAGTCCATTTACAAAAGATAGACAGTAGAGAGGTAGTTGAATTTTCGAAAAAAATTAAGAAATCTTGAATTTTTGCGCATGCGCCATGGTCTAAACATCATATTTATCAATATATTCCGTTTCCAACCAGCAAAATGCTGGAATGTTTTTGTGCATTTTATTGGCTCCCGCTGCGCCGAGTTCGTGCGTTTTCTTCGGGTGGTGGCGTCTTATCATTTTCATTTTCTGATATATTGTCTAGTTCTGCATTTTGATGTGGTGGTAGTGCATATTGATTGGGTGGTGGTGGTGGTGCATTTTGATAGTAAGGTGGAGGCGGACCACCTTGGGCTTCCACGTCTCGAACATCACCTGTTTTATCTTCAGGGTGAACACTTGAATTACGACCTATTTTAAAAAAAATATTAATAAAAATTATTAAAAATATTGCGTATTGCATGGAATTTATTCTTACAGCAGCGGGAGCCGGAACATGATGGGCACCATATGACGCATGCAACGATGCTAAGAACTATTATGATAAGAATGATGATCCAAAAGACGATGCCTAGAACGCTGAACCGGAAAAAATGTATTGCAAAATTCATGAAAACTTGTAAATATTTTGTATATCTCTTACGAATCAAAAAAGTCTTCTCCTTACATAATCCGTTTTTTGATTAGATAGGTGGAAATTACTTGAAAATATTTGTCAGAATAATTCCGGACCAAATGCGCGCGTTTCAAAATGAGTGCTCACAGATTAGCAAAGGCACCCATATCAACAATTTGTGAGTTGATGCTTGCGTGTCCTGGCAACGTGTACTTGTATACCTACAATATTCTAAATGTGTTAATTGCTATTTTAATTCAGAATTGTAAATTTATTTTTACTCATTTTTTTTGAATAAATACGCTATTTGCTTGACTTGTGATATCCTCGCATTTCTTTACGACCGAAAAAGTCAGCAAATGTTATAAACTACAGCAAGATATTTCAAAATGCAAACACAAAGGAATACTTTTTAATTTATTTGCAGAAATTATGTAATTTTTAATGTTTTTGAAATTGAAAAAATGTGCAAATTTTGATTAGAGTGTAATAAAAAAATAAGCAAGACAAGTACATACAGATTAGCGGTATTGGTGCTGGGAAAATATGAGATATGGTATGAATTCCTATTTTAACATATCTTCAAAATTCCTCAGGAAATAATATGTATAAATAACATTTTTTTTATAATTTTGCAGTGCTTTCAAGCTATTTAATTTTATTTAATACGCAAATTTAGATGATAAATACATTACAGCATGCAGATTCTTCAAATTTCCTGTCATCATTATGTACGTTTTAATTGGGATGAGCCCTGCCGGATTTGTTGTATTTGTTTGAGCTTCATTCAATTTTGAGGTTAGACAATAGGGAAGTAGTAGACTTTTCTAAAACAATGCAAAATTTAAAGTTATACTGGTGATTGCGCATGCGCGAAAGTTTAAAATCATAATAATTTGTGTATGCCATACCAATTTTGGCGCCGGTCGAGAAACTGCATCCTATTGTTTTCGTTGTGGTGCTAGTGGGACTCGCTGAGGTGGTGGAGCATTTTGATTGGGTGGTGGTGCAGCATTTTGATTGGGTGGTGGTGCATTTGGATTGTAAGGTGGTGCATTTTGATTATAAGGTGGTGCATTTTGATAGTAAGGTGGTGGAGTTCCACCTTGAGGATAACCAGGATAACCTTGCTGCTGCGGTTGCCCCCAATTTGTAGGTGGAGGTCCACCAGGTTGCTGGCCTTCAGCATTTTCTTTACGACCTATTTTTTAAAAAAACGGCGGAAAAATTAATTAATACAAAATATCACAAATATTGCTGCATATCCTTACTGTTACGCATGCGGACACATGAGGGACACCATAACACACATGCGGCAATGCTAAGACCTACTATGACAAGAATGGCCAACCAGAAGACGATTTCAAGAACTCTGAAACAGAAAATAAATGCATATTTCAAAGTAATTAAAAATACAAAATTAATGTGGGATAATGTCACTTACACGTCAGCCATTCTAGTGTTGTTCGAATGTGTGTGTAGTAGCAATTCCTCGACGGCAAAAAGTGATTTAAAATACTAGTCGGAAATATTCGTCTAAATTTTAACTAAATTGTACGTAGTTGTATGGGAATTTCAAACTGAGGGCGTGCGCGGGCGTGCTGTTTTTTAATTGTTTACGTAACAATCACCGCACCGGTTGTTGTTTCGTCCTGGCAATGGCACCGCGTAAATTCAAAAAAATTTACCCTCCTGATCCATGTGGCATGTGGCCGTGGCCATTGGCCAAAAAGAAGAAAATTTTTGCGCATATTTGTAAAAATAGGAAATTTGTATGCCACTTAATATTTAAAATGAATTCATTCCTCTGTTCTGTACTGGGAAAACTTGCCATAGCTGCGTATAAATTTGCTATTTGACAGAATCTAACCTACAGAACTACACAATTCGATATTGTATACAAACATCAGCATATTTTGGCAAAAAAGTGATGCTATTTTTATTTCATAAAGAAAATTGCACAAATCGCCGCCACCCATCAGGTAATTGCTGCCTTTGTTGCTTGTGTTTTAAGAATTGACGCCCAATTCATCAATACACGCTACCAAAATTGTCGACAACCGGAGAAAAGTGATATGACTACTTTTGAACCTTAATTGGCACTCGTTTAGGTGGTGGTGGTGCATTTGGATCGGTTGGTGGTGCATTTGGATCGGGTGGTGATGCATTTGGATCGAGTGGTGGTGGATTTTGATTGGGTGGTGCATTCTGATAGTAAGGTGGTGGTGGATCTTGAGGATAACCACCTTGCCCCCAATTGGGTGGATGCCCACCAGTTTGCATCTGTCTTTGTTCTTCAGGATGAACACTTGCATTGCCACCTTATTTTAAAAAATCCATGGGAAAAATAATAAAATAATCAGTAAAATATAAATTATTACAAATAATGCACATTAGATGGCGATGGCGCTCTTACCTTTCTTACAGCAGTTGGCGCGAACCCCGGCACATGATGGGCACCACATCACACATGCGACGATGCTGAGAATTATTATGATGAGCACGACGAGCCCGAAGAGGATGTTAATAATTCGGCTAAACAGAAAAAATTATGTATTATCAATTAAGCATAGCGAATTAAAACAACATTAATAAAGGAACCTTACATGTCACTTACAACATATTCTGCTTTTTTTGTTTGGCAATTCCTGGAGAGGAGGGAAATATTTGATAGACTAGTTCTGGATCAAACTCAGTTCAGGTATGCGAAAATTTGAAGGGGAATCCGTATAGCTTAATGGAGTGTGTTGATCAACCATTTGTATAATATAACGTGTACACGTCCTGGCAACGTTGTTCACGTTCACAATGTGCATTTTGGTATTTTAATTTTAGAATTGTTTGAGTTGGAATTAAATTTTTATATAATAATTCAACACTCGTATGTCTTCGAATTTTTTGGTGACGAAATCAGACTTGAAAGTGATTTGACACAAATTTTCACCATCCAATACTTAAAAAAAGCACTTACTTGAAATAGTTAATAATTTACTGATTGGTCAAATCTAACCTACAGAATTTGCAATTAAATAGCGTATTTGTCGGCAACAAAAGTGGAGCTGTGTAGCTAATTTTTTTCAGTAAATAAAATAACATAAGCCATCGGCATCAAGTAAATGTACATTTTAAATTTTGGGGGTTGATTTTGATTTGAGCGTGGTGCATTATTACTGCCTGTAGGGTGGTGGAGATCCGCCAGTTTCTTGCCCCCCAGGGTGAACGCGGGAATTACCACCTGTGTATCTTGAAAAAAATTGTGAGAAACATAATACATAATCTACGTAATTGGTCTAGGATCAAATTATAAATATATATTTTACAAATAATGGACATTCTTACAGCAATTAGCCTTACAGCCGGCACATGATGGACAACACATCACACATGCGACGATGCTAAGAACTAATAAACTCTGCAAGCAGAGATCGAAAAGAGCAGCTGCAAAGCTATCAGACACATTCACACAACTTCCATCAAACCCCACAACACAAGCTCCATGAAATCCCATCCTCTCCTCAGCCCT
>JAAXYW010004043.1:0-10092 GCA_036851895.1 Orthonychiurus folsomi | reverse complement strand
GCATTTCAAGGTCTGGCGGGTTTGACTATTAATTTGAAAAGGGCGGCCAATGATTTACAACCCATCTACTAAATACTAAATACATTTTCAAAAGATGTTAACTGACAATAGGAAGACGCTTTTCCTTCATATTGTCATTGTCATTCGTACTCTATTCTTTTGCATTGCATTCCACGATAAGGAGCATCACCCATCCACGTCACGTCCAATTTAAATTGGGTCACTCACAATTCACACCCTAGTCCAGAGTAATACGAGGGATTGCCTTGACCGTCATGGAATGAAAAGTGCAAGTGTAGTGTTTATAGTGTGAAAGCGGACATAAGTAGGACACGGCACCGCCTCGGCCTCTCAAATCCCCACGATCGGAAGGACGAAGTAGGTCCGAAATGATTGTCATGTAATAAAACACTTTTGTGGAAGTTTCATTCATCCCAACAGGATTTATTTGACATGTCAAGTATTGAAGGAGGGGGGAAATCGGAAGGGAGGGAGAGAACTTTTCCATGTCAAATAATGAATTATATTTCTCTTCCCATCCATTCCTCCCCCCCTTCATCCTCCAACCCTATAAAAGAATTCCCTGGTTATTTGAATACATTTGTTCGAGTGTTGAATGATTGCTCTTACTCCATGTCACTTTATACGTAACGTACGGACTTCAAGTCATAAAAGACTGACTTGACTGACGCGGGGATTCAAAACACCCCGCCAACTGCCTCCCTTTCATGTCACGGCGCGGGTCAATTAAATGAGTGATTTTAAATTAACCTTATGGAGGTTCTTTGAACTTGAAATTTAATCACATTATCCTTACCCATAATTAGATGTGAGTTGGGGGAATTAGAAGGGGGTAAATATCATGTCATGGCTTGACGTGGCGGGGCGATGCGGTGGGCAAATCAAATTACCCGCTCGCTATGCTCTCTATGCCTGCGCCGTCGCCGTCCAATGCACTGCGGCATGCGAATGCATAATTTGCAACATTCCTGTTCCTGTCTAGCCTGCGATTTCTTGTATCTTTTTCCTAATTTGCATTAACATTTAATTAGCAAATCTCGGCATTATCTAACATTTTGCAAGGAGTTGATGGTACGTATGGCGGCGACGGAGGAATTTGCAAGGTGAGGATTTTATGGATCATGCTGTGATGGTCCTGGTCCGGTTTGTTTGTTTGGGGTGCATTTATCATGGGGAGTGGAACCTGATCCAACCGAGATTAGCCTGAAGAAAACCGGTAGGAAATCTGATATCCACCAATGCATCCATCCACACACACGAAAACCACAATGTGCAGAGCAGCACCATTCTTAACGTAAAAAAGAGTACGGCTGCGGAATACACTGACTGCGATGCCAAAGAAACGCATACCTGCAGTACGTAGTACGTACGTGCACGTGATGGTGAGAATAGATGGCCTAATTTTAAAATTAACTCTAACCTACAGGTTAACGGGCAGGAAATGTACATCTTTCAAATTAAATTATCTAAGAAACTGGTATAATTATTGTTTTTTATAACCAAAATGCCCAACTTTTAAATAAATATGAATAAATATGTACAATAATTGTAACACATAATGGAGCTTGCTGAACATTACAGTCTGGGTTGAGAATCGCAAATCTCTTGTTTCATTATAAAAAGTTGATGTTGGGAAATGTGTTTTCCGCGGAACAAAGGATGAAGCCAGAAAGATTAAGAGGAAGAAAGATGAGGGAAGATTTTCCTTGCCTTCCCTTGCCCAAGATTGACGGGGACCAGATGAACGTTTTCCTTCATAAATTGAATGCACGAGTTTGAAAGTGTTACAGCTGATTACTCCCCCGTATCTCCGCATCTTTCCTTAAGATGGAATCCTCAACACACAATTTATGCGAGAGAACAATAAATATACATACATAGTTATACATTACATCCCAAGGGTAGTAGCTTAAACCTGAGGTTCGCGAAGTGAACGTGGAAGTGAAAATGATGAGTATTTTATGAAGAAAAAAAATTATGTTGTATTATATCCAAGTAATGTATAGCATAGCCGATGGGGAAGCAGGAGCAGCAAGGAGCCGGATCAAACCCTAACATCCATGTCAATATTCACTCGAGTGGAACAATTTTTACAACAATATGTAGCCTCAAACCGCGGATCCATTCTGTAAAATTTTGATTTAATGTACGGGTGGAATGACATGGTGGAGACAATGGATTTAAAAAAAAATACTGATTCAGTCACAATTATACACGGATTCGGACGGAAGTTGGAATGTCGTCGTCCCCGCTTGAATGCAGGTCTGGTTTTTTTTATTGCTACGCATGCTCATATTATCAAAACAAAGCATTTTTTCTAGTAATAATAATAATTTCTAGTGATGGGATATATGACAGATTTCAAATTTGAGGAGGCGCGGCGCGGAAATATGAAATTAAACCTGAAAATACTGCACGGGGAAATTTGAATCCTCGGATTTTACAATGTAGGCTGGACTGGACGGCGTTGCGTTGCTTTGCAGAATCGGTTGGTTGACAAATTGGAGATAATATAAAACCAGTGCAAACATAATTAAGAACTCATACAAAGTGAGTCAGAATCAGGGATGAAGGGAAAAAGGGAAGACCCGTTTCCCATCCATCAGGACAACCGCATTGCAGATCTATATTTGTATCCGCAGACAGATAATCCGACGACGACGGACTGTGATTCATCCTTGGATCCGAATGGGGCACCAAAACTATTGTGTTAAATCATTTTGGAAATGTACTTTGTGTTGTGATATACCCCGCACTATTCTATGTAGTATGAAATGAATGAGCAGTCGGATTCCCATATGTCGCATCCTCGAATGTGCCATTGGATTTTGTCCTCCCAATCTGCCACCACCACCAGCTCCGGCAGCTCATGCAGTTCATCGTTTCCTTGTAAATTACTTTTTTATTGCGATGAAACCTGGGATTTAGTGGGAGCAATGAATAATTTTGAAATCTGATAGAAATATGCTGCGAATTCATGATTTGGCAGGTAAAACCACCTTGAGAAATACTTTAATTTTGGGAGATTGATTTAAGGAAATATTGAGCTTGCGTAGTTTATTCTTGAGACATGTTTGGTTCCGTCAAATGTTGCATTAAGAAATTGTGAACTCTTTCAATGTTGTGAGGTTTGACCTCTCAAATTTAAAAAATGAATAGGTCTGCGCGCGGCTTCCCGAATTTATTAAATTTGGCGAATGTCATCTTTCGAAATCCTAAATTTTTATTAATTTATTCAAAACTTTTTAAATCCCAGTAATTTTTATATAGAAAATCCCGCAATTTGTTCAAGCACTGCTTTTCCACTACACAATAAGGTCAATGACCTTAACCAGAACCTATACATACATATGTAAAGTACAGGATTTTACATCCATAAATACAAGGGCCTGCTTGACCTTCCACCATGGCAATCGCCTTCCCATTTGCCCATGACCTGATCCAAACCGAGTGTTAAACGGGAAAGCGTGGCAGGATAAAAGGAAGCGTATTGGCTGGCGGATGGTCCGGAAATCAGTTGACACTGATTGAGGAAATACTGACGACAATGAGTTCGGACGACTGCACCGAAGACCTTGATCAAATCCCTGAGTTCCCTAATGCTTACACACATACGCTGTGCATTGGATGGAAAAAGGAAACATTAAATCCGACGACACGACGAATCCGAGACTCAACGTTGCACTCGCACTCGCACCGAATCCGGGTAGGACACGGACGGAGCGTGGCAAAGATCCGAGTAGGGTAATTTCACAAGTACACATGCACATTAAGGCAAAAAGGGTGGATTTGCATTACATTGCATGGCATCGCATCGCACGCATTTGTCCCATTCCATCACACGTACGTACGTACGAACGCATGTATTCAAAAGAAAAGCTGGAAGGAAACGGATTTTGAGAAAACCCGAAATGAAACTTGAAACCCGGGTGTTTTGCTTGTTGCATTTTCATGGCATTCCGAGTTGTACGGTACGAGAGTGAAATGGAAACATAAGATGCAGATGCAAGTAAAGGACACGCACCGCACGCCACGCCACGCGCCGAGGCTGTCGAGGGTGAACTTTGAGCTCAATCATTGTTATGACTTCTTTTCTAATCATAATTAGTACGGAGGACGACGTCTGGAATGAAAAGAAAACAAAAGGGGGAATTATAGGGGGTTTGTTGGAAATAATTAGGGGGAAGGCACGGGGAATCCATGAGGAAGCAGGAAATAAAAGAAAAGCTGGAAGGAAACGGATTTTGAGAAAACCCGAAATGAAACTTGAAACCCGGGTGTTTTGCTTGTTGCATTTTCATGGCATTCCGAGTTGTACGAACGCCACGAGAGTGAAATGGAAACATAAGATGCAGATGCAAGTAAAAGACACGCACCGCACACCATGCCACGCCACGCGCCGAGACTGTCGAGGGTGAACTTTGAGCTCAATCATTGTTATGACTTCTTTTCTAATCATAATTAGTACGGAGGACGACTTCTGGAATGAAAAGAAAACAAAAGGGGGAATTATAGGGGGTTTGTTGGAAATAATTAGGGGGAAGGCACGGGGAATCCATGAGGAAGCAGGAAATCCAACACTTGGGCCGGGCGTAGAAATTAATGAGATGACGGACAGGTGTACGGCCACGGCGCGGCACGGAGCTGTGCGGTGTAGCTTAGAAAATTACAAAATGTGCTAATTGGATGAATTATCCACGCAGATTCAAAGTTATTTTTAAACATTTGATGGAAATTTGTAAAAAAGACACGTTTTTCTCAGAACTTATTAACTGAAATTTCAATATTTTGGTTTGTGAACACGTGCTAGTGCTAAAGTGCTAAAACGTGGCAAAATTTTTAGCAATGCAATGCAAAAACACAGAAAAGGGTTTCCCAATTTGTCACCCCAAGATTACTCCCCTTTTTTACATCCGCCGTGCCCCTATTGTTATGAATAATTTGCACATTTAGCATAGTATAGAAGGAAATGAATGAATGTGCGTTTATAAAACAAGGCACAAAAAACCACCCTGGCTGCCAATCCCTGATTTCCTTTTCAGAATCTGAAATATCATGTCGATGCAATTATGACTATTACATTACATTACATTAGAGATTGTTTGGGATTTACAATGGGGTAAAGCTGGGCTTGAAAGGCTGGCGTTTTTTTCTGGATTTGACAACATGTTAACATGCATGTCATGAGCACTCAAGTGTATCAATTTTAAAGTATTCATCCTGTGCAAGTGGACATGGATCCATTTACCATTCCAAAATCCTTGGCTTTATTTTTATAGGGAAATATAACATAAAACGTAAAAAAAAAAGCACGTACAACATTAACAGAGGAGCATAAGTTGTTCAACAATGGATGGAGAATGGGTTTCGATGTCAAAAATTACAAATAATTTTGGTTGGCTTCCTCCGGATGTCATTCAATGGACGACGCGATTGTGTACATTCCAAGTAATCATTTTATTGACAACAATATGAGGGGAGACACAGCAATGCAATTATTTTGACTTTGCGAATGGATAATTTTAGTTGACAAATTATGATCCAGATGAATACGAACAAATGGCATGCGATTAGCCTCCAGCATCGCCATTGCATGGCGGATGAAGAGTTTTGTTTGAATAATTCACGTCTCCGTCCATTATGTATGGGAATTGTAATTAGGTTTTGTTAAAATTACGCATAAGCTCACATTGTATGTTACATTATATCCCCAAATCTAGACAGAACAGAATAAGCCTAAAAAACAAATGAATGAATTCCACGCGGAAGGTATTGCTTGTATACACAATACATATGCATTCACATGCAGAGTTAATTAGATCAGGAATCTCAATATTAGAAAAACTCATGCCCCTACTAATAATCGTTCTCTCCTATACAAAATTATAAAAAAATTAAACCATTCGTTCATTGCAAAATAGCACAATTTTCAAACCCGTCGGGCCAATTTACAATTTTCTAATAAAAGTCCATTTATTCTTCAACTCTACTTCAAATTATGCTTAAATTCCTTAAAGTGTAATTAATAAAGAAAGTTTCATATCAAGTCATAATCATAACACAAACCAAACGATCCCTTCCTCTTTTCGCTTACCATTACTCGTACTCCGAAGAAGAAACTCCAATAATTACTATCCTAAAGACTAAATCCACTAGTCCTCGTGTCGGAATCCTCACCTCATATTCCCATCCATTGGATTTTGAACTACTAATCAAAAGAATGAAGATGATGAGTTGACGGAAGATGAGGAAGGGGGTACGTGGATATGGCATATGGATTTGAGCTTTTGCTGTGAATTGAGCCCATGCCAAAAGGACGGACGGCACGGCACGGAGAGGGGATCGGACGGGTGAATTTTGAGGCGAGGCGCGCACGCACACATGGACGGACGGCGCGGCGCGAATGGGAGCCTCTCGCCTTTGGGATGGAAAACTGAATAAGAATATTTCTCTACCTCAGTCGACTTGCCACTGGTTCGTAGACTGGAGGATCTCCGACCTGGCTCCCCCCTTTTTCATACATACATACACATACGTAACCTAAGGAATTGTCACCATTGTCATCCTCATCATGAGATTAGTCCGGAAGTTGTTCCGTCTTAGCCGCCGCGCCGAGAATTATCAGTATCACATTGCCCCAGCATCTTTAATTTAATTTATTATTAGTTCCTGGAATTTTTTCCCAGGAATACTTGTCGTGTGTTTTGAGTGTCGTTGTCGTGTGTGACTGGAGAAAGTACAGTACGTACGTACGTGTTGTTTTGTGTTGGGTTTAACGTACGTTACGTTACGTACATATGTACGGAAATAACATTTAGATTTTGTGTACAATTTTTTTTTGCAAAATAAAAGGAAAAAAATGTCCAGAAGGAAACAGGCTCGGCCGAGTCGCCTGGAGGATCAGCTCCAGGCCCTCCCGTCCTCAGCCCTTGGCAATGGTGAGTAATTGTAACAATTTTTATTTAGTTTTACATAATAAAAATTACGCGGTGCACTATTTGAAATTGACCCCGAATCACCTGTCAAATATCCAATTGACTTTTGTCATCGGTCCTCATATTATTAAGGGGGATTTATCCTCGTAAATCATAAGGAGAGGGGTTGGAGTGTTGAAAAGTGGTGGATGTAGAATGTACATGGAGAATTTTTTTTTCAAATTATAGGCTTTGAAGGGCAGGTAGGTAAATATAGCGTGTGGGATCCTAGGTTCGTCCAATTTGTCATACCTGCCTTCAGCCACTCTATCATTATTATGGAAATGGGCAATTTATGTACAACAAAGGGAAGGGATATGGCGGAAGTGTCAAATTATGAGTACTCCTCGTATTGTTATGAACAGTTCAATTCAATGTACCCGATAATTACATGTTAGAGAGTTGGGGTGACCGGGTATTCCATTCCAATCACATTTCCAGATCATTGTTGGCCCTTGCCATTGCCATTATCAAAAAACACAACACAATATAATTCACGTCGTGTCGTATGTATAAATACAATGTAAATAGCATAGGGGTGGATTCGGTCGCTCGAATAACATGGATACCCGATATGGACATATGGACCGGCGCGTCCATCCGTAGCTTTGGTCGAATGAGTAAAAACCGAGAAAATTGATAAATTACAAAAGGTCGACATGAGGTCAAATGAACCGGAGGCGGGTGACATGGAGGGCCCGGCCTACAAAGATCGACGACTCTCTCCAGAACTCCGGATCGAATTGGAATTGACGGAGTGAAGAGGGATGAGGGTGTGAAAACTAAGGGTGCTAACCCGCTAGCTACACTACCCGGGTTTCCTAAGACAAATCTTCAACCTCGATTTTATCTCATCACGCCCATCCGTGTGATGTAGTTTGTCATTCAAATTTCATGGGTCATTAGTCAATTATTAGACGCAGACACAGACTGTGGATTAGAGGATCAATTTTCAAAATGCGATTTATAACCAATGAATGAATCATTACATGATTTTGTACATTTTGAATGTATTTTCCTTCAAGATAGTTTTTGTTTGGCTCGACCGATGAGCGACAAACGGATCCGGTCCTTGGAATGCCTTATGGTCACAAATCTTGTGACATTTCGTCGTTTGTCGTTAGTGGGGGAACTCCGCGTGCGGCCCAGGAGGCGACTTCATAAACATACATTACACGCCACTATAAAAATTCCAAAGTTTCTTCGGCGAAGGAATTAATGTCAAAGCTTTTAGATTGCTTAATGGGATGCATTAATGTGGAGGGAAGGAATTTTTGAAGCTTTTTCTGAGTATAATTGAGATGTACACATGAACTCTATTGTGTTTTTTTTTCTGTGCTCTGATTTTTGGCGACACTGGATGGAAATTTCAAACACATCTGGCATCAATTCTGTGCACTTCGCTCGCATTGGAAATTATAGAGCAATTCTTTTGTGATACTTTGTAAGAAGGGAAATACTGTACGTTACGTACGTACGATTGTGGCATTGACTGCTTTATTACTCGTTGAATTTACATGACATTTTTTTGTTAAATTTTGCCAGAAATGTATTGTGGTGGAAGTTTATTTTTTTCAAAATTACATTGCACAGTACTGGATTTTGGTCCGCCTCGCCTGTCCATCCACTTATCCAGCCAATTGAATCCCCATCCCCTCAATTAGCCTTGCCTTGGGTCACAATTTACTAAAAATGACAATTTGATCTCCAGATAAATCCGGAGTCCGTATACATCCGTACGTACGTAAAGTAAATCTTTTTTTTCCCTTCGGGGGAACCTTATGCTCTACAGTCAGCCATGCCGTCATGTAGTGTAGGATTTATGATTTAAGTTATTTACCGCAGTGCAGGGGAGGACGCACCTCTTGTTTTATGATGANATTTACCGCAGTGCAGGGGAGGACGCACCTCTTGTTTTATGATGACTCGCCAAACGAGAGTCCTCAGTGGAAACAATGGAAGGGAACAGATCCAGTTTTGATAAGATTAAGGCAGGAAAAGTTGGGAAACGGGAAAAAAAGGTAAAGTGAATCCTCTGTATGTAACACGTAACGTACGTAGTCTGGGATTTTTAAGGGAGTGTTCGCTTAATTAGTTAATTAATTAGCGATTCCTTACCGGTGGGGTGGGTAAGGTCAATCTACTTAAAATTAAGAATAATTGAATTTTGGCAGGTCACGATAACGCAAAATTCAGTTAGTAGTATTTAGTTTATTTAGCATTAGCTAATTTGAGGACATGAAGTTGGAATTTGTATGAATATTTGAATTCGGCGCATGCGCTGTTTACAGTGTGCGCTGCGCGGGTCCCTGCAAGAGTCATCTCAAGGGCGGGTTTTCCAAGAAAGGGTGCTCGGCTTGACAAAGTCAGTAAAGTCACATATCTTTGAGTTTATCACAATTACATATTTTAGAAACAAGACAAAATTGTCATCACGCATAGCAGGGAAATGTCGTAGAACAGTATGGCGCCTTTTATGGAAATTATGGGACTGGGGTCCGACTAATGTTTATGTTTTCATGGCGGCCGCGGCTGGTCGGAGTCACTTGAACCTGATGCCGTACTCTGGAATCCAATTTGGACATATCACAATACAATGTCAACAGAATGTATACTTATGCATGGGAATTTAACCCTTTAACGCAGGACGACGTCTTTTGACGTCCTCGTGGACGACGTGCTAAGTGCATGGGTCATTTAATATAAATTTGCTAATTGGCATCAAAGTGCATTAAATGTTGCATATTTCCGGGCTGTAGATTTCCTATCACTGCATTTTTTTGTGTTCTTGAATTTGAATGGGCATTAATTTCGGTTGGGTTAAGGCTAGCAGGGTCAAAGGTCAGACAAAATAATCAAAAGTGTTGAGAAAATTATTAGACTTGGACAAGTGCATGGGGTCAGACTTTTTAAACAATTTCTGTACATTAATTTATACTGGGTAGCTATATAAGTGCATTGCATTTGTATTTCTAAGCATATGTAAAGCTATGTAGGTCGGCAGACGTTTTATTATAGGCAAAATTAATAAGGAAATGGGCGCAGCCACTCACACTCACCTCCGTTCTTGAAGGTTAGTTAGGAATTTGGACACATT
>JAAXYW010004042.1:0-10095 GCA_036851895.1 Orthonychiurus folsomi | reverse complement strand
TGGCTAGAAATTTGCCGTCATGAGCGCTCATGGTCCACCACTGTTTATATACTGGGCTTTCCGGCCCTTTCATCAAAGCCAGCACCGGCTTCTCAAAAAAATCTACCATGAGGCCATTACGGGTCCTGTGCTGGCGATGAGCCGTGCATACCGTGATTAAGGGCAAAACGTTGAAATGTTGCCGCAACTGCACTGGCATTGACTGATGGCGTAGCGTAGCCGGGTGTCGTATTTCTACCGGGGTGGCACCGGAATTAACAAAGCGGGACAGTTGTGAGGGAGAGAAAGGAAGAACGGACGCATACTACGCAGTTTGTGTGTATCATTCTTTATGTGCAGTTCACTGCCCTCTCCGTCCAAACTTTTAGTTTTGAAAATTGTTTCATATTTTAAACAATCAAATAAGAAGTGCCCCTAGTGTTGTGACCATCTTAATGGAGGATCAGTTTGGTGAATTTGTGGTTGTATTGTTCACTGCAGAGAATTTGGTTGAAGTTATTCCAATTTCATGGATTTCTTCTGATGAAACGACGGCGGCCTGGCCTAAATCCGCAGCTTCATCTGTGACGAAATTTATAAAAAAGAAGACGCCACCTGAGGCAGATTGGGATTCTTGTAATATTCGCATCATATGGAAATCAGGTGAGAATATTGTTTTAATTTTTAATTACTTTTAACTTTTCTGTGCCTGACATTTTTCATAGAAAAAATGCACTATTTATTGAATTAGGCTCAATTTTTTTCATTTCAGGAACTTACAAGGAAGCTCGAAAGAAGGCGAGGCAGGCCGAATTAACCTCTGACATAGAGAGCAGTGACCAAAATACACCTAAGCAACGACTCTGCAAAAAATTGCGATACACGGACCCTGACCCAGCAACTACTGAGCAACCAGTTCCGGCCACTGAGGAAGATTTAAATACTAATTTGGAGCATTCCGAGCCCTCACGTCCTTCACAACTAAATGGTGAGTAATTACAATTAACTTTTCACCAACAATTTCGAGTTGATATTTAATTTTTTAATTTTTAAGGGAACGAAACAATTGAGCAGATTCCGTTTCAAGTGATTACTGTTACGGGTGACCCAGAGTTCCTGACAGAATTTAGAAGCAAGTGTTCATAATTTCTAAATGAATGCCGACTAATATTTGACAGCAAATTATATTCAGATTTTCAGGGGGACCTACTCCAAAAACTGGAGGGATTTCGGAGTGACATTAACGGATTAAAAGATTGCATCAGTACACTTGTTCAGTCCAACAATCCACTTCTCACACATCGAACGATTGATTCATTTCCGCAACTACCTCTGACTTCTCAAGACGACGTTTCAAAACTCGAGGAGTGGCTGGCAGACGATACCAACTCAAATTCACTCGTAAGTATTAGCTGGCTATTAAATTTGGCAGACGAACCTGTTTTCTTGATACCTGAACTTTTAATGATTATATCCACATTTAGGTTGCATTTTTGTCAAGGATTGGTGGCGCCACAACTTCCAAGATCACTTATAATATTCTGAAACGACTGTTTAATCATACATTGGCACAGGGGGTTAGACTGACGGCTCAAACAGGGAAATTGGAGTTCAAGAATCTACGGCTTCATAAAGTTGTGGCAGGTAAATATTTTGTGTATTATTGCATTTGCACATACCATTTGTACAAGTATAAGAAAATGTGCAAATATTATAACTATTACTCAAATTTCAGAGTCTGTTTGGAATACAATTGGCGGGGCGAAAGCCACTGATGTTGATATCTCCGGCTACATTGGAAAGTGGTTCAGAAACGTTGAGGACAGAAACGGTGGACGGACTAGGCGAAAGAAATCAGAGCCACACCTGCATCCAGCCGACAATATTGAGTAAGGTGAAGTAAACATGTATATTTCTCCGTCAACAAAGTGTAGAAGAATAAAGCGGGCTGTAGCAAAATCACTTCAAAATATTCGTAATGTTGCAGTAATAAGTAAAGTAGAAAGTAGTCCAAACATTCAATTTTTTCTCCGTCAACAAAGTGTAGAAGAATAAAGCGGGCTGTAGCAAAATCACTTCAAAATATTCGTAATGTTGCAGTAATAAGTAAAGTAGAAAGTAGTCCTAACATTCAATTTAATCATTCGGGTGGAGAAAAATTGTTTGAGTTGACCACCGGTTGTGAACCGATCGGAATAACTGCAGTTAATTTAGATTCAGTTATTGATGTCTCTGTACAGCATAATGATAATACCTGTTTAGCTAGAACTGAAAGAACTTCTGTTAAGAATAGATTAGCAAATTGGTGCATAAGCCATAACATTACGCATTCGGCTATAAAAGATTTACTATGTATATTGGGTGATGAATTTCCAAATGTCGGCCTTCCTAAAGATCCACGTAGCTTAGTTAAAACTCCGGTCGGCGCTAAGTTGGTAGATATGGACGGAGGTCAGTATCATCATTTTGGTATTCGAAGTCAAATTGTATCTCGCATGGAATCTTCGTTAGGTAGTGGTGCGACTACATTTCTCACACTATCAATTGGCATAGATGGTCTGCCGATCAGTAAAAGTAGTAACGACCAATTCTGGCCAATAATAGGTATAATTGACCAATTACAAACATTACCATTTTTGATTGGCTTGTTTCACGGGAAGAGCAAGCCCGGTAATATTGAACAGTTTCTCAATCAATTTGTAATAGAAATGAAAACCTTGGAATTGGTTGGAATTCAAGCTAACGGTAAAAATTATAATCTTCGTGTTAGCAAAATTGTTGCCGATGCTCCGGCAAGAAGTTTCATAAAGAATTGTAGAAACCATAATGCGTATTATGGATGTGAGAAATGTTCTCGCAAAGGTAAATGGTGTGGGCGTTTAATTTATCCAAACACAAGTAAAGTGACATGCCTTCGAACAGACGTCAGCTTCAGGGACAGAACTCAGTCAAATCATCACAACGGTGATACGCCTTTGGAAAATTTAACGTTGGGTTTAGTTAGTCAGATTCCACTTGATTATATGCACTTGGTTTGCCTTGGAGTTATGAGAAAAATGCTAAAAGTTTGGACAAAGGGATTACTTCCCCATAGATTTTCAAGGGCCGATATAAGAACTGTATCGGAGAGATTACATAGTTATAGATCTCAAATCCCATCTGAATTCTGTAGAAAGCCGAGGTCATTAAATGAGTTAGACCACTGGAAAGCGACAGAGTTTCGTACATTTTTACTCTATACCGGAGTGCCTGCCCTACGTCGCATATTAGGTGTAAATAAATACAAACATTTCTTAAAATTGCAATGTGCTATTTATATTTTAGTGTCTGATTTTGCCAGTGACAATAGGTGGGTGACGTATGCAAATGATTTACTATCAGAATTTGTCTGGGATATTTCAAATCTATATTATAAAGAGTTGGTTACTTATAATATGCATTCTTTGGTTCACCTTGCAGCTGATGTTAGTATTCATGGGAAATTAGACAATTTCAGTGCGTTCCCTTTCGAAAATTTCATGCAACGCTTAAAAAGAATGGTCAGATCAAAGAGTTGTTATCTAGCTCAAGTTGTAAATAGAATGTATGAGATTGAAAATGTTTCTTCCGGTTCTACACAGTTCTCGAATCCAAGTTATACTTGTGTCAATGGCATTCAAGTCAGTTGTAAAAAAGGAGATAATTGTTTTCTAACGAAATGTGGGGAAATTATAGTTATTTCCGAAATTATCGAAGAGAATGGTTCAAAAACATTAATATGTAAGAAATACAGGACTAAGTTAAAGATAAGATCATATCCATGTGATAGCTCTCTGCTATCTTGTTATTTATTGCACAAATTGTCTAAATGCAATAAGCGTTATTTGTTATCCGACGTGAAAAAAAAGTGTGTATTGTTGCCGTTTAATTCTGAAAAGTATTTATGTATTCCAATGTGTAATGGTACAGTAAATATGTAGACACACAAAATTGTAAAGTAAAACATTTAGTATTTCTTAAGACTGAGTAATAATAAACATATTTTTAACTTGAGTCCAAATGTGGTTCACGTTATTGGCATACGATTCGATTAGCCCGCTGGTACGATATTGGCATACGATTGGATTAACCCGCTGGTACGATATTGGCAATTTAACGGTTTCCCGCAGTTAGGATACTGGCTATTTACAGGCATGTCGGCAAATTTCTGGCGTGCCAGCATCATACCGGTACAGGCTGTACTTTTACACCCAGTGCTGGTTTTACAGACATTGAGACGGTATTGGGCCATCGACGTGAGCCCGGCGTCATAATGGATTGCATATCGTATAGCTTGCCGTCACAATATTTAAGTGCACCGGCCCGATACCTTAACAACACGAAAATGTTTGTCGGGACAGCTTTGAGCAATGGTAGAATAAGCCAACCAAACAGAAAGGTCATTTCTGCAACTGCAACTGTGTAAACTTTAGTGTTGTGTTGTGAAAAAGTAAAAAGGCAATCATGAGATCATATGGCTTGCAAACTTATTGAAAACAAATACAAACCGCAGTCCGTACACTGATATCCGATAATTATAACATTATTATAACGTAAACAGTCACCTCCCGCCGTGAACAATCTTGGTTTATTAATTGCGAAGGGAAAATACTTTAGAAAGTGGAATTTCAACCTTCCAGCCTCGTTGGCCTTCAAAAAAATTGGAATTTCCTTTGGAAGCAGCTATTGGGAGAAGTGATATTAAAGCAGCAGAATGTGATGAATCTGGTTCTGACCTGCGGCCTTGATTAATTGGATTTGTTTGGCATTTAAGTCATATTGTACATCAACAGCTTAGCCTAATATTTTGAGCTAAAGTTCAGCCTCCAATCATACAGCATTAATGAATCTCTCTAAAATATTGCAATTAAGCCCCATTTAAATCAAATAAGGTTAAGTTTTGCTCCTTCCACTATATTGGATCTATGTAGCCCGACTTTTCCGGGTTTAACATTTCTTAATTACACAAGGAATGAATGGTTGGGACACAACACAATGCAGGCAAACCCCCGGGAAAGGGGTCGGGTCTCGGGTGGTGTGATGCTGACTTGGACCAATCAAATGCTGCCAACATCATCGGTAAACGTGGAACTAAAGCAGTACATGCCCATAAAAGGAGCGGTGTTTGCCATTCTGGTGAATGAGGTGGCATATGCCTGACAATGCACATATGAATCCGCAACTCAACATCCGCTCCGCACTTCAGTTCAGTTCATTGCTTTGCCAATATAAGTAGTGCCGTGCCAAATTTTGTACTGTGCTGACAGTGTGCCAACCGAATCGTGCTCCATGTGTGTTATGCTGCCAAAATAGTAAAATTAGCCAACAGCAGATGCATTTCCTTCCCGGTAATATTATTTTCATTTGTTACACTTTGATTTTGATTACAATGATGTAATAAGAATACCAATGCCAGTAGCTTTTCAAAAATCAGGCAATCTGTTCGCCTATTTTGACATATCTTGCCTGACGATTTGCCCTGCTTTGCACTCAGTGTCACTATGCAGTTTACATTACCTCCAATTTTGTGCAACCTAATAATATATGTTGCATAGTTTTTACGGACATTAAATGGGATTTCTAATCGTATGATCTTTTCTAACCGCAAAATGCTGGAAATACATTCTGCAATATCTGTGCCTAGAATAGCTGTAGTACTGAAAGGCCGTGTAATTTTATCAGTTCATCCGAATTCGCCAGTTTTGAGTTTTGCAAACAGTATTATTGATCAGTCTCCTGCGTTATTATTACAAAATATTACATGCGTTATTATATGATACAAAAATTACTTATTAGATGGCTGACCTTGTATATAATAATTCAGACACAGACAGTGGAATCTTGTTCTGTCAGTTCCTGTTCCTGGTATAGAACTAGTTCTAATTTAGTTCTCGTATGACTTCACATAAGGAGCTAACTCGAAACTAAGTTCTAATTTAGTTCCCGTTGGGTTATTATAGTTCTTGTTATTTGTTCTAGTTCCGATTCGACGCAATGTAGTTCTAGTTTTGTTTTAGTTCCAGATATTTTATTTAGTTCTAGTTCTGTTCTCAAGAACTAGAACAAGAACTAGTTCTAACTAGGAACTATTACAACACTAGTCCGCACTCCAGTTCAGTTCATTGCCAATATAAGTAGTATATAGTGTCGTACCAAATTTCGTGCTGTGCTGCGTACGAACCAAATCGTGTTCAATGAGTGCTATTCTGCTATGCTGATAAAATAGTAAAATCCGCCAACAAACAGCAGATGCATTTTCTTCCCGGTAATATTGTTTTCATTCATTACAAGATTTTGATTAGCTTTGTGTAGTAAGAACACCAATAGTTTGCTACTCCTTTAAGCTGTAAAATTGAGCCTTTGCAAAACATCTGTAAACACTGGTTTACTACCAATTCAATTCAAGGGCACAAGTTTTACATTTTCAAAGTTTAGTTATACTGCGTCCAAGAATCATATACGTGCCTGCTAGTGGCTAAATTTCAAAAAATCAGGCAGTCTATCTGACCACCTTTTTTTATAAAATCTGTCGAACTATAAAAATCTCGATGAATTCTTTATTTATACTTTTCATACTTAAAACCGGTCAGTCTTTGTCCTTTGCTACATCACATCACAGTAACTATAGACATGCTTAATATAATAAGAACGTTCATATTAACTATAAAACTAAACACTATATAGAAACAAAAAATTTCGTGGAACTTTTCCCCCGGAGGGATTGTCGCACGGACGCTTGCTGCATTCCCTCTCTGGACAGCCACACTGATGCGCTGCGTGAGGATGGCTGTGGAGCGAGTTTCACCGGTCTTCTGACGTAACCGACGCCCCAGCTCCTTAATCAGGTCAAGGGCTCTTAAGTGGGCCCAACGTCTCCACTGCGAAAGGACTGAATATGAATTGATTTGGGATCGCTGCGTATTTATCAAGTTTCTTCGCCTCCGTCTTGGCAGCTGCCCCTCCGGGGGTATGAGATGTAGAAGAGAGGTGGCTGTTGGCGAAGGTGTCGACACATGTGGCGTCCCAAACTAGACATCGACCTTGGGTCCACGGGATTAGGGTCATTCCGTCTGGTCTCTTCCCGTCGGTCCGGAACATTCCTGATGGCTCAAGGTCAGCGGGGATGTCGATGGAGGTGCATGCTCGCTTGATGATGTCGTTGAGGGCCGAGCGACGTGAGAACTGGCCGGCACTCCGCTGACAGCTAAGGCCATGTGTGGCAAGGTCGTCCACGGGCTGACAACAGCGACATGTGTGGGGGTGGCAGAGGGGCGTACCCAGCCGCAGTCCTACTCCGATGCGGAGTGAATCGTCGTCCAGCATGGCTCCGATGGGGGGACTGGGGTGGGCGTTGAGCCATGCCCCTGACTCTCTCTTTGATCCCGCTAGGAGGCGGGCCTTGTCCCTGGGGGTCGTTGCTGGGAGGAGGAGAGCGGCTGACTGGCCCTCAAAATGAGCTTTTCCCAATCCCGCTGATCATGCGGGGGGGGGGGAGGAGGAGGGGACCACTTTTCCAGGGCCACCCCTTCATCGTGGATTTTCGGGACTACGCCTGTGTGAGCATCTGCTCCACTGGTTCCTCTGTGCTCGCGACTGATGAGAGAAAAGTGGGGATTGCAAGGCCAACTGAGCCTCGGTTGCCAGGTACTCCTCTTCCGACTGGCATTAGTTAGAAGATGGTAATAAGAATGGCATTTGTCGCAATCCGGCAATCCGATCTTGTGCAACCTTATAACATGTTGCATACTATTGAACGGGCGCTAATTTAAAACACGGTTTCTTGGCAATACAGAATTTTTCCAAGTTTCATTTTCATAATAAAAATATTCAATTTACGCATTTTGCTCAGGTTTGGTGCTTTAAATTTGTAAAACCAGTGTATTTAACCGTGACTTGTGTTCAGATTTCTTAGCTGTATATTTAATGGTTGCGGCATATAAGGCAGTGAACCCGGAAAAGAGTGATAGATGTGATTCTGGCGTCGATTGCCAGCACATCAACCTTTGACGTGGAATTAAAACAGTATACATGTCCATAAAAGGAGCGGTTTTTGCCATTCTGAACGATGAGGTGGCGATTTTGTGCTATAAAAGAACCCACAACTTAACACTCGATACTCACTTCAGTTAAATCCATTGCAAATACAAATGCCAAACCGTGTCAAGTTATGTATATATTGTACTATGGCGCGTCTGCTATAGATGAAATAAAAGTCAACCAATGAGCAGCCGCAGCATTCCTTTGTCCGGTAATACCATTTATAAGTAATTTGAGAATTTCATTCTATTATGTTATAACAATAAGAGTCGCTGCAAATCAGCAAATATTAGGCAGCATTGTATATATTGAATATTGGGACACAAGTTTGGCTGCCGACTTTAAATACTTCTGGGAAACACGAGCAGGGGCCAAAGGCGGTTGCCTCGCCGATTCCCAAATAGCCAACTAATCTCCATTATTGTGCAAGCTAATAACATATTTGCTGAAGTAGCCCTAATTATTAATTGGAGTAGATGTCTTTTAATTCATTGAGTTCAGAGTTTGGGGACCAATAACCACTGGTGGGACCAGACGACGTATATAGTGGAAGCACGCCAATTTATATTCAGAACAATATATGCAAAGCAATAAACTGACACGTTACTCTGTGTGTTGTAGTTTCTGCTCCTGTTTTAGAATGAGGTGTGTGAATCCAATGAATTGTATACAGTTGCTCGGTAAGATTAAGCTCCTTCATAGAGAGATCTATACTATAAAATCAGAATAAACATCAATTTAATTTTAAAGCCGTATCGTACAGGAATAGTTTTTGCAATTTGCTGTTACTTAAACACGAATCTGATTGCATAATACATTGCTGATATCTCATCTCCATCTGTTATCTATATATATAACATTGTCAATCTAGTGCGCACTTTTAAATAGCCCGTACTTGTCGCCGCTTGTCTGCGCGCGTAGTTTCTGCTATTTCAATTTTCATACCATGTGCTGAGGAAACAATGAAAATAACCAGAACCATGTCTTCGCACAAATTACCGAATTAGCTTCTGCATCCATTATTCGAAAATGAAATTTAAAAAAAGCTGGTAGTGTTTTAAGTAACTATTTCATTGGTGACCGAGTTGATACACACAAAGCCAGGCCTCCGATGTTGTGCAACCTCCTAACACAACACGTTGCATATACTTTGAATGGGCAAATATTTTGAGTTACCATTTTCGACGCTATGACTGATTCTAGTTAAAAATACTGTTAAACTTCTAGAGTTTGCTAAGATTTGTGCTGAAAAAACTATGAAAATAATCAGAACCACACGTCTTTGCTTTGCGAGATTGTCTATTTACACACATTACGCAGCATGGTGCAAGTGTTTCCAATCTTGTGTAAAACTGTAACATTTCGCGTACGCAAAATTTGTGCAGTGTATATTTATTCCACAACTATACGCAGGTATTTTTACATAAATGACTACTGAATTAGTGCTGTGAATAATATTGTTGCTCTTGTCTTCAGGAAGGTACCGCTAAGTCTACGAATGGGTGGTTCAAATTGGATCGGAATATTTATAGCTTTTGTCAATCAATCAGATCTCCAATTTTGTACAACCCAATTATTATGTTGCATACTCTTTGAAAGGCAATTACGCAATATTCGGCGCAAACTATCTCCAGAATGATCCATAACTTCCAGTGTAATGTCCATCTTTCTTTTGACAACGTGATGGACTGGGTATTGCTCGGATGTATGCTTCCACATCACTGACGCGGGATGTACCCAGACCCAGGTTGTCCGATCCCGATTTGGCTGAAATTTTTTCCACTTGTTACACCTATGTGGAAACTATGTTTCACAAAGTGTCCACTCTCACTACTCAAATTTCGAATTTAGTCGAATTTTTGAAATTTGGTTTGAAATATTTTACATGGGGTGACCTGTAAAATCAAGATTTTGTGGGTTAAACGCCGTGCTGTTTTTTCAGCTTTGCAGTTTGGACGGAATACACAGACTCGCATGGAGGCCGAGGCCGAGCGAGCGAATCGGCGCCGCACGCCATGCAACTCCATACATTGCGTCCAAACTGCAAAGCTGAAAAAACAG
>JAAXYW010004041.1:0-10103 GCA_036851895.1 Orthonychiurus folsomi | reverse complement strand
GAGTGGTTTTTGAAGCATTACACATACAGTGTAATGTGATTTTTTTTTCTCTTAAAATGAACGTAAAGGCAAGCAAAACATTCACGGATTTCCTCTACAAAAGGACAATGGTATGAATCGTACAAGCTAGGATCCCACTCTGTGAGATGCACACTATGCCTTAACACTCAATTGAACAGCAAACATATTTATCAACTCTCTCATGCATCTTGCTTTTGTACAACGTACTATCACTTGATTTTACAAACAAATTACTTTTAACCCCTTCGCTTCCCAAGTACATGCAAAATTGCATGGACCCTGGTAGCGAAGTGGTTAAGGAAACACTTGGAATTTTTGTAACAATTCTGCAATTTTAACTCATCTTCATGGGTACAAGGGACAATATATAGTTTGGTGCATGATTTGGTACAGCATTTCATCATTTGAACTCTGATCCTTCAACGAACCGGGCTCCGCGCCCCCCCCCCCCCCGTTCCTCTTGACCTGCTGCAGAAAAATCAAAGTCACAAACCCAACAGCACAACAACAATTCCACTGAATTGCAGCAGTAATATGTTGTACAACTGCATTTACCTTCACAATCTCCTCCCGCCCCTCCGTCTTATTCACATAATTTTCATCGTTCTCCTTCCAAACGCGCCGCTTCCGCTTGTTGGATGGATTGACCAGGGCCTGGATTTACCAATATTACTCCTGTCATTTTCAATCCATGCATAATGTATAAATGTACCTTAAGAACCCGACCACCACTCGCGCCACTCCTTTGCCTCACACCACCTGCTCCCCCCTCCAGCCTTGACCTCAACCTCTGCTCCAGCAAAACCGGTCGATTCAAAATCGGACAGCAGCAAGATTCAAAAAAACACTCTGGCCGCCCACAATGATCCCTTCGTCGTCGACTAATTCGAATAGACTCACAAATACATCCCAACCTACAGGATAATGTACAAGTCTGGAAAACACGCTTCCACACCCGCCGCTCCACTTTATCATATCCACAATCCCGATCAAAGTCCAACGGAACATCCCCCTCGGTCAGAAAATGAACACAGTCCACATTCACAATTGTATCCTTCACTTTGACTTGATTATTTCCTAATTTGACCACCACCGGCACATCATCCTCCTCCCAACTGCAACCTGCGTAGATTAATTGGGGTTTCCTTGGACGAGTTGGTTTTGGAGCCGCTTTGACGCACAGGTTTGCAATACGCTTTGTGACTGTTTTTAATTTTATTCCGGGAAGGATGTGATTGACCTGGGGGCGGGGCCCTGGGATTATTATGAGGGGTTCTGGTTGTTTGGGATTATTCGGTTGGTGTGGTGGTGTTTGTTCCAGTGGAGCGGGTTGGACAGTGGCTGTTTGTGGGTCGAATTGAGCGGGCACCGTCGCTCCTTCCGTGTTGTCCCCCTTTAATTTTTTTAGAAAAAAAAGTTGACTTTTTGTTGGAGCAATACAGCAAAAAAAAAATTGATTAAAAGTCCACCTGCTGCTGCTCTGATGCTGGGATGTCCATATTTTGAAACACTGCCCGCAAAGCAAACACTGCGTACTCGCGGTCCACGGACTCGAGTCTGATGGCTGGAGTGTAGTCAATTCGGATCCTTGGTTCGGCTGACCTTTGGATGATTCTTACTGCTGGTTCGTTGTCCGTGTCACTGTTGCTGCCGTCTTCGGTGCTGTGGCTGGTCGTCGGGGTTTCTGGACGACTTGACTCGTTGTCGTTGTCGCCGACGTCACCGTTCTCCCTAACTTTTCTGGATGCAATCCGTTTCCGCGGCGGTGGGATCATGGTATGGTGGACAATGGAAACTGAACTTCGGATGCACTGCGGAGTTTCAATGGGATTTGACGACTGAAGACGATGACGGTAGCGGCGATTGGCTTTCGCTGCAATTTTTCTGCTGCTGAGTTTGAGCGCCATCTGTGGCCGGGTGGATTTCGCGGAGTTTTGGTTCTCCCCATAGAAACCGCCTGGTTCGGATTCTCCGTAGGTCGGTAAAATTACTTGGCGAGAAATGGGCAATAAAATTGGGAAATTATGATGCCTTATTTGTATTTGTACACTGATGTGCTTTAGCAAATAACAAAAAAAAAAAAAAATTCTTATGCATGCAAATTAGATTGTGTATTTGCAGCATGTGCTGTTTAAAATGAATTGCAGCACACAACATGCACAATTTTAAATTTCTTGATGAATGTGTGGTAAATTCTAGGTTAGTTTAGAGTATTAAAGAAAAGCTCAAATTAAAAATCCTAGCTTCCCAATTCGAATATCATTCTATCATTGGTCATTTGGTCATTTTGGTCACGTTGGCATGTCAACTTTTGACGCGAGCAAGCTTTCCAAAGCAAACACTTTCCTTTTAGCGTATGACTTTCCCCACTGGCATTGAGTAGTAATTGAAGCAAATCAAAAAAGCCACGGCCAGCCATAATCGTCGTATTTTCCGGATCCTTGGATGCCCTGACCAAGAAATCATGGTGCTCGGATTGCAATCGACGTGCGTATCACATAACAATAGCAATAGCAATATAGCATAGTAAACTGTATATACTAAATAATTTCAAAACTTAAATTAATTCCCATGCTGCTCAAATTAAAACCAAATATGCGAGCCGGAAGTGTCCTAATCCACGTTTACATTGGGAGTTGGCTGGAATGGAGCGAGGCGGATAATCCATTTCGAACGGATAAGAGAATCAAACTAAACACGATCCCCGTCATCAATCATAAATGATATCTGACTGAGTTAATCACATCCATAATGTCCCTGTTTTTGAAGTTGATTTCTAATTTTTCCAAAATAGAAAGCAAACACACCAGGATCCTGCGATTCCCAATTCCCATACTTTTAACACTCCCAGGTCCAACGACAGTTCATTTTTTACACGAATTGTCCAATTATAGCTTGTCCAGAACCATTTGACCCTTGGATAGTGTTCGTTTTGTCTTCTTTTTTGTTTTGGGAGCTTTTTATTCAATACACTGCCATTTCCTGATCAATGATAGAATTTGGTGTTTGCTTGGTCCGGAACGACTATTTCGAATGTTAAACTCCCTACACTCGTTGTGTGGTAGCCACGGATTCAGATTTTAGAAAAATTTCAATAATTCTGGTTTTTGGAATATAGTGTAATTTCAAGGCATTTTGACCCAGATCAAAAAAAAAACTGCAAGCGAATACCGATTGAATATAGCCCCGTTTGAAGAAAATCGGCTATATGGTTCGCGATCGAGTTACCATAGCCTTTTGTAATCGTACCAAACAAAACGGATCACTCTGTACTTTGTACTAATGGATTTAGGGTAAATATGTGTTCTCTGCATCCCTTCCGCCTTCTAAACCCTGCTTAGTAATAAGAGATTATAGTATTGGATTCAAGCCACGGTTTCGCAACCAATGGACGTTAATAACTTTGGAATTGTCTGTGTTAAAGCAATTGGGGGAAAGCTACTTGGATTAAGATTATTCACCACCTCACACCAATGACTAGCTCCCCCGCCCATCCACTCCACCTCCTCCTCCGTCCCGCCCCAACAGCTGATTCCGATGCGGAAACCTTCCAAATCTCCGAATAGTTTCATAGTAATCCGCCACCCACTCATCCCGCCCATAATACTCCTCCAATCCACGAAATAATCCGACTGCCTTCTCCAAAGATTTAATATCCTCCTGATGACAGAACGGCATGTACAGGAATTTCCGCTCAATCGGAAGTAAACGCTTGTCGAATCCATTGTCGACGGCATACGTCGCGACCTCCAGTGCCTTTGAATCCGTTGCGTACATGTTTGGCGTGGCGCGGAATATGTTCCTTGGGATTTGATCGAGTAAAATGATTAGGGCTAGTGTTGGATGTGGACCGGCGAACATCCATGAGTCGTAGGATCCGGTCCGGGCGTTCACGTGGTCCTGAAGGAATTTTTTTTTGGAGTTGCTGGTCGAGGGCGGGAGTGGAGGACCACCAGAATTGTTGGGATTGTGGTTTGGTTTTGTTGGGACCGAACCAATGGGAGAGGATTGATGAGGAGGGGTGGTCCATTTTATTTTGAGGTTTTTAGTGGAAATGAGGGAATTGCGGTTCAACAAATCAAATAAGGACAAGAGCTTTGATTGAAACTTGATTTGTGGCTTTAATTTTGAGTTACCTTCGAGATTTTAGGATTTGTACTGTGTGCTTTCTGGCCAATCTGCTTTTGCGAATGTAACAACTTGCGTAGATTTGATCAGTGGCTGTGGAAATTGTGCTGTCCAGCAGAGCTCTGGAATGGAAGGTTTTATAAAAGTGCACAGAAAAAGTATGTGGAGATCACTTTCATGTTTGCACCACTCATCACCAGACATTGGACACAAAAAACTCTAATTTATGTTTGCATTGAGTGCACGCAGCCACAAGAACTCACCTTCGGATTCTGGAATGCACGAGAATTAGGTGCAGATGTGCAAGTTTTTTTTCTACCCGCCAGACATTGTGGACTCTGACTCACAAATAAAAAAAAACCAACGACTCACACAGTGTAGTCAGACACTTTCACCTTTGCAAATGTCAAAACGCCGATCCAGTCAAGATCAAGTGGATGCGGGCATGTCGAACTCAACGAACTTGAATTGAGCAAGAATTACATAACAACCTTCCGGAGAATCGATACACTCCCGCCGTGCCGTTTTACACACAGGCATATGGGTACAAAAATATTTTGCGGAAGATTTTGAAATTATATTTTTGATGTGCTTTGCCCTGAGTGGCGTTTAAGTGATTGATGAGTGATTGGATAATGTGCGCGTGATAAAGATCTACAAATTTAACTTTGCAAGCACAAACATACAAATTACACATTTATGAGCATGAACATTATGTGTTATCCAAAAGGAACCTTGTGAGAAATGACAGCTTCCAAAATCCCATTGTGTTGTCAGGCCAATGACGCTTGCAAACTTTCCAAAGCAAACATATCCTTTAGTTTGAACATTTCCCTATCCACGTGTCCTACTCGTGTTTAAATCCAATCAAAAAATGTCCGTCAAAGATGAAAGCGTGGAGGGTCTGCCGGCTTTCAATGCACGGATCAAGGAGCTGGAGTCCGCGAAGCCAAAGCCAACCATAATCGTTGTATTTTCCGGATCCTTGGATGCCCTCACCAAGAGATCATGGTGCTCGGATTGCAATCGACGTGCGTACAAATTAAGATACAAACTAACTAAAACTCAAACACGAAAAGCTAAACTTGAAACTTGTCAAAATCCATTGCAAATCTAACTTATAAAATTTATACAACCATTACAATTCTAAATAACTTATAATTCCCATAGTCGACGCAATGCTCCCCAAACTAAAACCAAAGATGCCGGCCGGAAGTGTCCTAATCCACGTTTACATTGGCTCACGGCTAAAATGGAGTGAGCCGGATAATCCATTTCGAACGGACACAAAAATCAAATTAACCATTGTTCCAACCATTGTGATTTGGGGAACAGCCAAGAAACTTACTCCTCCTCAAATTCTGAATGAAAATCTGCTGAAGATGCTGTTTGAGGACTGAAACGAGTGTGTAGTCGACAAATTTGTTTGATAAGCGGGATTACGGGGAAGTATATACTCTGTATGGGATATTAATTTTAAATAAAGCCTAAAACGATTGTTGCTTGTTTTGTAATTGTTTTAATTTGCAGAGGGCAGGATTAGGGAAATGCAAATTGCGTTATTTTTAAATTCAATGCAAATCAGGTGTGTGCCTTGTCTGTAGTCAAAGTACAATAATACATGGAATGCAAAATACACACAGCAACGCGCCGCCGCCGATTGTTTATTTGTTTGATCGAATTCCGACTGCGCATCCGCGCGCGGCGCCTTACCTCCGGCCAGTCGTCCGTCCGCCCGCCGCCCCCCTCCTCTGCCATTTGAATCCGAGCCAAACTGAGAACTAGACGTAGTTCCTCACTCAAATATTACAAACCAGTACAAAAATATATTCTCATAGTCAAAGTGCACGTGTGACGTCGTCGGAATGAAGCGGGTCGAAAGTAATGTCAACGCATCAGCCGGTGGTGAAGGAGCAGAGCCGCCGCCGCCACCGCCGCCACAGGGACGAGGTCGAGGTCAAGGACGTGGAAGAGGTCGTGGGAAGCTGAGGAAACGGCGTGGAGATGACGACGACGACTACGGATACGGCGGGAGGAACAAACCACTTCAAAAGCCGCCGAATCAGGAGAAATTGAATTCAGAGGTAATTGTCAGACATCAAATTCATGGAAACCGTTTGTGCCGTTTTGGAAATTGTTGCTGAATGAAAATTAATTTGCAGGAATTGAAGGAGGAATTCATTCGGGCTTTGAGTACGGCGGATCCACTCCGCCCAAAAAACCTTTGCCTGTGGGACTACAAAGAGGGGCGAGTGCATTTGACATTAATTTGACATTTCAATCTTGCATTTTGTAAAATTATTTTTCTACTTGCAGACAATTCATCCCGTACGTCGACCCGGAGCCGATGGTCACCGTATTTTACATGGCGAGTGAACTCCTTGCTCGGGACACGGAGCAAATCAAAGCGTACAAAGGTGAGTTTGACCTTTGACCTTTTGTTGCCAGGATTTCTGACTTGCTGAGTTCCAGGTGAACTGATCGATGAGATTTCGGATGCGGAGGACGAGGAAAAGATTCGACAAGAGGAGGAGGCGGCAGCGGCTGCCAAAGAAGCCGCCAAAGCCGGCAAGAAAAAACCAGAGAAGAAAAAAGAGGAGGTCAAAGTGGAGGAAAGGAAGCCGGAGCCACCGGCAGCGGAAGAGGATCCGGACAAAGGTGTCGAAGATTGTATTATAATTTTGTATTTATTTACGGCTAACCATGTGTAAATGCAGAGGAAATGGAGCCACCGCCGCCCCTTCCCACGACAATCGGCGGGAAACCCAAGAAATTACTCAATCAATTCAATTTCTGTGAGCGAGCCTCTCAAACTCAGGAGCGGATCATTCGTGTGAGTATCCACTAATCGTACAAATACTTACTTGTTAACTATATGCTACTAATTCATTATATCCCAATTCTCTGCTGTAGGACCACGGAACTCAAACCCAACCGCCACCACAAAGTCAATACAAAGACATGTGCAACCAATGGATCATTTTCGATGCCTACCAAGCAGACTCCGCCAACAACCCGGACAAGCGCCACAAAAAAGACTCTGTCGTCGACGAAATGGAGGATCCACCCGAACTCGGGGATGATGAAGCTCCGCTCGAGAAAGTTATAAAGGAAATCAAGAAACCCGACAATCAGGCCAAGTAATTAAATTCCGACTAATTCAGTTCGTACAGTTTTTGTAATTTTTACTTTTGTAATTTAAGACTCCTCGAACGGGAGAAAGTGCGGATGCGGAAAATGTCTGTCGTCGAAGGCCAAGCCGCCGTGGATATTGCATTTTTGAAAGCCTCCGATGGATTGAAGTACGCAGAGCGAATGGTGAACACAAACGTGTTTGAGGATGTGTTGGAGGACTTTAAATATTTTGAGGACAATGCGGATGAGTACCGGGATGGGGGGGATGGGACCCTTCTGCCCCTTTGGCGATTCTCCTATGAGAAATCAAAAAAGATCCACGTGACTTGCATCAGTTGGTCCGTCACTCACCCGGACATGTTTGCCGCCAGCTATGGGTCATGTGAGTTCTAATAACGGTTGTAATGGACTAACCTAACCTGTTTAACTAAATACCATATCAACTCCCCCTCAGTCTCCTTCGTCCACCCCGTTCTGGACGGAATGGTCGTCATTTACACTTTGAAGAATCCCGCCTACCCGGAATTTGCTTGGCTCGCACCAAAAGGAGCCATGGCCTGTCACATCCACCACGAGTCAGTCTCCAAATTAAAAATTTGACTCGATACCGATTCTAACCAATTTTCCTATTCCCACACAGCCGCAACTGCCTCGTCTGCATCGGACTGTACGACGGAAACGTGGCAATTTTGAATTTGCAAAAAAACGAGGAAAACGAGTCCCGGACCGAAGTCCTCAAAAACATTCCAACCCTCATCAAGCATCGGGCCCCGGTTTGGACTGTGAAATGGAGTGTGGATGATTTGGATGGGAATCCTACATTTTTTTCGGCGGGAATGGATGGAAGGATTGTGCATTGGGTTGTGGGTGTGACGGATATGTTGGGGGCGGGGGGACTGGAGGGAACGGAGATTGCTACGCTTCATTTGCCAATTCCACCGGCTGTGGGTCCGGACGGCACGACCTACAAGTTGTTTGGTGGGTTTTGTTAACTGCCTTGTTAATATAGTATACTAAAACTTTTTGCTAAAATTGTGTTGTGTATTAGGCTGTGCGAGGTGCCTGGCCTTCCACCCGAAGGAAGTCCACATGGTTTTGGTGGGGACGGCGGAAGGGAATATATTTAGATGCTCCACTCAGTACGGGTCCAAATTTCAACAGGTATAAATCAACTAGTGTGATTTGTATTGGATTGTGGATTTGTATTGCTACTTTTGGTATTTGCAGATTTACAATGCACACTTCTTGCCGGTGGCCGCTCTGCAATGGAATCATTTCCACGACGACGTCTTCATCTCCTGCTCCGAGGATTGGACCATTAAAGTTTGGGACAGGAATGACTTGTGAGTTTAATGTTTGGAGATTAATAATTTGATAATGTCGTGTCATTTAATTGGATTTTGCAAACACGGAAAGGGAACCGATGTACGTTTTTGAGATCGGCGTGCCAATCCTGGACGTTTGCTGGGCCCCGTACTCATCCACTGTGTTCGGGGCTTGCACGGAGGAGGGAAAAGTGAGGAAATTATAGCAATTACATTTGACAATTTATTACATTATTCACAGTGAGGAATTGTGATTAGCATGATTGCAATTTATTGCAGCATTTTTGTAATTGTATTCATTGTGCACTTTCTCCCCCCCAGGTGCTCATCTACGACTTGAACGTGAACAAAGAGAAGCCGATTTGCTGTCAACAGGTGGTCGCCAAAAAGAAGATCCATCCCCATCGCATCCAATTCAATCCAATTTACCCAATTGTGATCGTCGGGGATGACAGGTTTGGAATGAACTTCAAATATTTTATAAATTTGTACTGTAAATCCTTTGTTCCACTGCAGAGGCCACCTCACAACCCTCAAATTATCCCCGAATCTCCGAGTCCTCCCGAAGGACACGCGAAACATTCTGCTGGAGGGCGAGGTCAAATTCAACTTTGAAATCAACAAAATGACGAAACTCCTCACCCTCGTCCGTGACCCGGACACGGTCATCAAACCCAAATTCTTACCCGGACCCACGAATCTGACTCAAATCACGAAACCCATCATCGTCCGCAAATGCTGAATCCTCAACGCACACTAATGCAGCATCGGCCAAAATATATTGAAAATCGGATACGGACTGCAACTTTGAATCGGGGGATTTTGAAATTTCAATAAAATTGATACTTTTTTGACGAATTGCGGTCATTTTTGCTTCAATAAGTGCATTTACTTTCAATGGAATCCAGCTCATTCTTTCTACACAGTAAGGTAAACGTCCTCCTCCGAATTCCACCCGCTCCAAGAGTGGGAATATTTCCTACATTGAATTTAGCCCATAACCGGGACACAAAGTTGCATATCCCATATAGCAGTAAAAATCGATCCAAAAGCGTGCCGAGGCAACAACGTATCAAAATGTAATCACATGCGGCGCACAGATGATATTCGCGACACGACCGAAGCAGGTGTACATCTCGACACGTACGCAAAATTGTGAGCAAAAAAAGTGAGTGCAGTGAAAACGTGGCGTAAAACGTTTTTGATTGAAACACAAATTTCAAAATGAAAAGGAAACGGCGCCACCGGCTCCCCGAGTGTCCCTATTAAAATTAGAAAACTTTGAATTTTTCCATGGCTGAGGGTAAATCGACGGATGTGAATTTGGAGGAGGCGGTTGACCCAACAACGGCGGGGATGACCCCGGATGAACTCAAGCGATTCATTGAGACGGGGCGAAGTGGGCGAAGGAATGCGTTGACGGATGCGAATCACGCGGATGACTCATCCGTCGTCAAAGCCATGGGCTCCTTATCAATTAAAGGTTTTAATTTT
>JAAXYW010004040.1:0-10111 GCA_036851895.1 Orthonychiurus folsomi | reverse complement strand
TTTTGCAATTACCTTTATTCCCAGGTTTTCGGGCGAATGACTTCGAGATCCGAATTCAAAATGTGAATGTGAATGGGTAAGACTGGAATTTTGTATTCCGATTCTATGTGATATTTGCATGCAATATTCAAAAGTTGGGATTGAAATAAACAGAAGGAGACAAAACCACATTGTGACAATTTATACTCTATTTGCACCGCACCGCACGGCATCGGAGTGTTTTCCACTGGTGTCCAATTTCTAGTATAAGACATTCTGCCGGTGCAGCATTGTGCTGGAGCATCAATTATTTATTGTGTTAATTAGGCAACTTGTTCATGTAATGGTCATGCCCGTAAAATTCCAAATGATAAAGATAAGCACTTTTACTGAGATACAGGGAATGGGAAATAATGAGAGCACTCACACATGACTGAAATGACACGAACACGACACAAGGAAAGGGCATTCCTTTCCTTCCTGGACTAAATTTGCAAATTTGCTCTGCAATTTCACACCATAAGGAAACACATAAACAAAGCAGTAAGTTATTAATAGCTAAAATCATGTTGAGCAACTAACTATTTAGAAATCAGGGTAAAATTATACAACAGTAAATACTAAATCATTTCGAAGTCTTTGTTCAAACGATATGGCAATTGATCAATGGTCAATGATTGAGTGGAGAAGTCCATTTTACTTTGTCTGGACCAAATATTTTGTGAAATCTAACTGTTTCAATCCACGCATGCACATTATCTCAGTCCTAACACAAACATGATATTGTACAACTAACATGCAAAATTCTAATTCACCTAATTCTAATACTAAAATTCTAATTCTAAACAAATTCACCTGACTCGGGTTCGTTCACACGTTCCGGTTGACTCGACCCCTGCTATTAAATCCAAACAAAGCAATTTGTTCTCAAGTCTGTAAGCGAAAAAAACGGTTTTTAAAAAAAGACCATAAAACCCTTAGTCATTAAAATGACATGTTATAAAGTCCAGAAATGCTTAATTTGTGTTTGGTTTTTGTCGTACAAAGCAATAATACATAGCGGCTTATAAGGAATGCTCTGCAAGTAATTCCCAGCGCAGCGCCGCAGCAGCTGGGAATTTCCGTGAACTCTGATTGCATAAAATCTATACTTTAATAGGTAGACATTTTTGGCAGTGGGTATAGTGAAATTAGGGGGCGGGGATGGGAAATAATCCGGGTTTGTTCTCGCACACAAATTTTTATTACGGCAACACAATGTCTTGTTTTGCACATCTTTTAATTTTCTTTAACAGATCTTCCACTCACTGATTTGTGCAAAGGTACAGCACATACATGGAAACTAATTAATTTCATAGAAAAACATCAAATACAAAGTAGCGGGGTTTGTCAAAATAACTCATTTTGGTCATCCTAATATGTAGGGAATCATAATATAATGGGATCCGACTTATTTCCTCCGAATCGATATGGTAATTGATCAGGATCTATGATGGAGTGAAGGAATTTTGACCATTTCGCTCTGTCAGGGCCAAATATTTTGAGAGATTTTTGAGCGGAAGGGGCTAAGAAAGGGTAAATGATTTCTATCACCGTGAATGCAATCTTATGAGCTGTATAAAAAAGACATTTGTAAAAAGCATCAACACAAGGCAACCCCATCATTGATCATTTTCTTGGTCAATTACCATTAATTATTATAAAGTATTCGAGTAATTCCGGGTAGTAATTCCTTTCTATTACTGCTATCTCCATAAATGCTTGGACACCTTCAAATTTCAAATTAATAACCCTGTTAGTCTAGGTGTGTTTAGGACTTTGACTGGAGGATGAAAATTTGAAGAGTTTTACATTGAAAGCAGGCGTGCTGTCGAGCATTGAATTGTTGCATATCACAAATTGCAACAGCTTTTGTTGGCCTTTCTCCATTTTTCTTTGTTGTGTTTATTTTCTTGACCATATCATATGCCACCTCGAAGCTTTGGGTCACTGCACGAACATAGGTTTCCCGTCGACCTTCTAACATGAATTTTCGTATGTCGAATCCTTCAAAAGAGCAAAATCCAACTAGGGACCATACAAATTAACGCAATTACGTTTTAGAGAAACCAACTATGTAAATAAACAAATATGTCCCTTGACCTTACGTGGATGCCCCTCTTTGTCAAATCCAGAGAAATGATAAGGTCTGCCAATGGATGGAAATGTTTCTGACAAAATGGAATCAATNCCTTACGTGGATGCCCCTCTTTGTCAAATCCAGAGAAATAATAAGGTCTGCCAATGGATGGAAATGTTTCTGACAAAATGGAATCAATATTTTTCTCCTTCCGCCATCTTGATGCCTGGTTACAAAAAAAGGTTTGTTAACTAAAGTGCAATTCAAGTTTTTAAATGCACATTGAATTGTAAATGTGCTGTTACTTCTGCAATCATATCCCTTGCAGCCAATACGTTCCAATTCCGTGCTGCTAGATGAAACACAACAATATTTATTAAAAATGTTTCCTGGTAATAGAAAACCCACAGGATTTACTTACCGCGTAACCAACGAACCAGAAAACGGTCTTCGTAAAAATATTCAGCATCTGTTGCATTGTTTATAACTAAATCCTGGACGGATGCTCTCAACTAGCATTAAGAATTTAGTTTGTTTAGCATTGTATGTTCACGTTGGTTTCTGGAATTTTGGGTACCAAGCAGGAGTAATTTTAGTTTAACCTTTTGGAGTGCAGCTGACTCTGACTCCGCCAAAGATACCTCTCCGCAGCACTTTAATAAAAAGCATCAAATATTTGAAAGTAGATTTTAATTGTCTAATTATTGCAATCACAATTTTGATTTTTTGTTCTTACCATTTTGGTAGCATTTTTGCTACCAAATTCAGGGTTGTCCTTCTTATTCTCACCCGTCAAAATTCTGGTAAATGGTAAGAGAATTGGAAGGAAAGCAATAAGAGCGGTAAGCCACATCTTATCCTATCATCCTGTTACACCTGAATTACTTTCCACAATGCATGATGGGAGCAAAATCCCAGCTTTCATTTCGTGACATTGAAAAAGTGTAATGCATACATGCATAGTTTAAATGCATTCGCTGTAATTCAATTCGCTGCAATTACTTCGCTGTAAATGCATTCGCAGTAAATGCATTCACTGTAATGACGTGGAAGCGTTCAGTACTGAGCGAGCGCTTCATTGCAACTTGGGAGTCACAAACGGCACCTAAAATAAAATGTTGTTGGTTTACGGTGTGTGTATGCAAGATGGCCGGCTTCCAGGCTATAAAGCATCTACTTTCCTGTTTGGGTAGCGGTATGCCGTACGCAGGTGTCACTTACACTCCACCTCACAGTAGTGGGATGGATACCCTGTTTGAGCGAACGCAAGGTTTTCGCGCGTAGAGAGGAGGGAACGGTGGGTGACAGGGTTACCATGCATAGCAGTTCAAAAACATGATTCTTTAATTTTTTTGTAAATTAATTTTTAATTTTTAAATTACAAAATGCGCAAGTTTGCGCAAACTCAAAGTGACCTCACCAACGTTGGCTAACACTATATAAAATTTTTTTGGCCAAAATCGGCAGAACAAGACAAAGCAATTAAAAATTAAATTAAAAACGCAATTTGTATATCAAATAATACAAATTGCGTTCGCTCAAACAGGGAATCCATCCCACTGTGCACCTGTTGTACAATAAATTCAGCTTCTCTGCACCCCCTTGTAAATTTACATTGTAAATAAATATGTACCATAGTTGCAATCCCACCCCCTAGATATCGCTTCCCCGTCTGACCTGTTGATAATTCAATGTGGCCTTGTCCGTATTGTACAGAGAATCAGACGTTAATCTATTTCAACAACAACAACAATACTAGTAAGTTGCTTTAAGTGCGCAAAGAGAGCAGATACGATGTATTATAGCAGAACACACGCACGCATTAGCGGCTTGCCGGACAGAAAATCCTATGTCAAGAATCATGATTAGGACATTCATTTCGAACGAGCTATTCATTTCCGGTATAAAAGCTTTTTTTTCAATTCTTTTCAACAAGATTTTAAACTTAGCATCAAAATGCGGAAAAACAAATTCACGTTCATTTCGCGGGAACTACCCGAAAATAGCGGTTTTGATTAGAGCAAATGCAGTAGTTATTTCTCTGACCTTGGTTTTTTCGGCTGGATTTGACATATACGTCATGCTTGTCTACCAAACACTATAATAAATCTTTAAAAAAGCAGAAATTGCACGGTAACGATATGAGTCGTGCCACATTCCTGACCCAATAATGCATAATGTCCAAAATGCATGCATCATAATAGCAGCGCACGTTTATTATCGTCGCAGTTTCGGAACACGTCAGTTTTACAACTTCTTTGAAACTGTGTCATTTAATATTAAACACTTGATTTGCCTTAGTATCCATTGGAGGATTTCACTTCTTTTATTGCGGAAACTGGCAACAACAACAACAGCAAACACTGAATATATTTTTTAGAAGTTTTAATTGTATTTCAGGCGGCTTTCTCAATAATTCATTGCCCCTAATGAAAAAATTTCATTTCCCAATATATACGCTATGGTGGCATTAATAAGTCACACAGTTGCTTCCATATGGAATGGCACGTCTGCTGAGCTAATGAATGGTACAGCCGACGCCAGGATTTCCGTATCTAAGCATAAATATTTTAAACACATATAGAAAATTACACGAATCGTTTGGAGAATTTTAATTTGAAGAGCATGAATTATGAAATTAACCAGGAAAGGATATTTGACTGAACTCGGTAGTATAATTTCCTCAGTTGGTCGACCTACAGAAGTACAGTTCAATATAGCTATGGAGTTTGAATCCGCTGCGAAACTCTACAGCGTAGTTATCCCATGCTTGTATCATTCAGGCTTGATTCCAGCCAAATGGGACCCAGTGGCTCAGAAAGTCATTAAAATTACTCAACGTTTGGAATACGCTCGTTGGATAAGTGTGCTAACAGTTATGAATTCAATCAGAGTAGTACTCGTGCTACAATTCTTTCTTAACTTGAACCAAGCCGATTTGAAAAGTCTCCAGCAGTCAGTTCGCACAATAATTGCTCTGACTTTGGTTTTGTCTACTGGAATGGACATTCACCTCATATTCACATATAAAGATCTGATTCACTTTTTGAACATTGTTCAAGTTCACCTTCTCAGATTTACACGTAAGGGTTTTGTCTTTGTAATGGGTCAAATGACAAATCTTATCTTTTTAACGGGTGTATTTTTCAGGACGTTATGCAAGAAAAGATATCCTCCAGAAGAAATGTTTGGGGCCAGTCCTAGTTATTTTGTACATTTATTCATTCATTGCGGTTTCTGTATTTTTGGGATGTGCATACTGGTTCTCACCGGAATATCATGTGCTGATCTCTATCTTCCCATTTTTTAATCAAACTGACTTAGAAATCTCATCATGGAGTTTCTGGATTCAGATTGCAGGTGTATTTATTCAAGTTTTGTTCATGCTCTACAGTCTTGCTGCAAAATTTTTTGTCATGTCGATTTTACTTCCACTGGCAGTATTTTCAATTGATTTAACCAAAGAGTACAGGTAAAACCTAAATTATTAATGTACAAATCGAATCCCTGTTTTTACTTTTTATGTTTTTTCAGACCAACCTCTCCAGCAACCACACATTTGAGGCCAGCATACTACGAATACGAGAACTGGACAAATGAATACAAGTCCTGGCAAATCCTGATGAAAGAAATGAACAGTTGTATTAGCGAATTCATATTCCCCTTAGGATTGGGTGCGATGCTCAGCTATCACGTCCTTTTACTTTACATCTTGATAAGAATGGAACCCAATGTTGTATTTATTCTCCTCAATTTAATAATTCAAGGAGTCCTCTGCAACCTGTATTACTTCCTTATTTATTTAATACCATTAGTGTTGGAACATTCGCATGAGTTTCTACAGGAAATGGGCTCTCGTCATTGCCACACAAAGTATTTAATTAAGAATCACCAATCCATTTCAAAGATTTATATTTCAGTCGGACCACTTGCAAGAGCACACAAGGGCTACATACTCCTTGTGATTGATACAGTTATTAACTGGACTGTGAATGTAATAATTGCCGAAAAATCAGGAAACCTATTGTAAAATCGAGTTGAAAAATTTGATCTAAAATTCTGCAATTAAGATTGTCTGTAGTCGAAATACCGATGTTAATTACCAGTGCTCCTTACGATTAGTATAAGCGAAAGAGTGTAGCTGTCATGAACATTTTCAAAAAAGATGTGATATTAAGCTAAATGTGTTTTATTAAGCAATTTCATATTACAGTTTCTGGTCCTTTTGTTGTTGATTATACTGACGTGAAAAATTGAGCATCTGACTAATGCAGTGCTTGGTAACTAAACCACTATAAGTGCGGTCTAGGGGCACGTTTTATGTCCAGACCAGTCGAGTCCAGTCTAGACAGGATCATACCCGTCGTATATTTTTTGCATTGACTGCACAGTTCTCTAACATGTTACTTCCTGCATAAAACATAAAAAGATACAATAGAGCAATTTTTCTTACATAGCCTTGTCTCGCTGTACATTAACGTACACAGATCGTCGAGCGTTTGTGTTTTGCACTCAGCATCTAATATCTACCATGCCTACCCTTTGCCATACTTGTTATTTCTTACCCCCCCCCCCCCTCCCTCCCCATATGTTGTGTGTTTGCCAGGAAAACCGAAGAATAGGTAAATAACACTCAATTTAGACTTTTGGGGGTTTGAGTTTTAATGTAAGTTATTTTTAGTAAAGGCATTGCTTAAAGTTACATAATTGAAGCCTAGATCCTAGACTGGTATAGTACTTGTAACTATAAATATTGGCCTGCCTGCGGCACTACCGGATTTCGGCTTCTTAAGAATTTGATTCTTCGTTTTATTTCGATAGAAAGTAAACTCAATTCCAATAGATCATTGTCGTGATTTCAATAATCAGAATTCATTCCCTCTTCTTTTGATCTCAAGTAAAGTATAACCGCATCACCAACTACTACACTAATACTATACTAATATTATATACTAGCACATACCTTTAAGTTGTACTGGAACCAAGAGGAAATCGAAAGGGTCAAGCAAACATACGTACGTTGGTGTGCCATTTAGCGAGACACCTAATTTTAAATTAGCAAGAGATCTATTTATAAATAAGGCTAAGTCTGCAAACAGTAGTGTCCAAAACCTGATGTATGGGAGCAAAATGAAAACCTTCGAAGCAAGGTAGAAATTGTTCAGTTCCATGGTAATGTTCACCCTCATGTACTGCTCACCGATCTGGGCCCTTGACTTCGTAGCGGAAATGAAAAGGTTTCAAAATATGTATCTAAAAAATATGTTCAAACTACCTAAAGCCACCCCCTGGTTGGTTCGTACAACTTGAAACAAGCAGTAGAAACATGGAGGTATTTTTAATTAAGTTAACCCTTAAGTTTTGGTTACACATCTTAAAGAAACCAGAGACTAGTGTAATGTACAACTGCTACTTAGCACTTAAATCGGTCAGTGATAACAATAATTGGTACTATAAGCTTAAGAAATTACTTAAAAAGTGGGACTTTTCACATATCTTTGATCTAGATAAGGGCAACTCCTCAGACTTTAAAGAACTTAGTCGTAAAGTAAACTTATGCATCAAAGTAATATCCGAAAAACGTGTCAGTGCCGACATAATGTGTATGAGGGGAAGTAAGTTACTAAGTCAATATTGTAATAATAAAACCCAATATGATTAGGTTCTAAGGAAAATTTATTTTGTAAATAACTTTATTATAAAAAAATAATGTTTTACCTAAACTATAAAAGTAAAAAAAATGGTTTTATTCACTTGAATTTAAGTTAGCAGCTTAAATAGGTTATTCTTCTATTGTGAGGGCGAAAATTCCTTAACTTCATTAACAGTGAAGCACTATAAATTAGTTCACTTATAATGATAAGAGTATTTAGACAATGACTGTACATGGGCTTCAAAACAGCTCATTCTCCAGTTGAAATCAGGTCTGCCACACCGAATGGGACTGAATGGGAAAATGGTGAGACTCAATGTACTACAAAAATGTATAAAATGATGGACAGTGACCACTGCCAACTTTGTGGAAAGAAAAAAAGGATGTATTTCGTGTATTTTTTTAATGTAGTCACTACAATAGCATAAGAGCTAGATACCTGCAGTTTCTTAGCAACTCGAGATACAACAGGGAGAATTATTTGAGTAGCTTTAGAAACGTTAAACGGGAGGTGCAGCTCGATTTGTTCCACTTTGTAAACGCAGCTCTAAGGCTAAGGAGTGATTACTTAGAAAGTATATAATGTGTGTCTACTATGTTTTATTATGTATCAACAATAACGATGCAAATTTAACTGTTGTACAAATTTTGTTTCTGTTTGGGTTACGGCCGTATCGGACACTAAATTCTTTGATTTGATTTTTTTGAATATATACTAGCGCTCCTGCCCGCTTCGCAGGCGGGACTTGCGGCGTGTGGTACTTAGTGCAAATTGTATGCCAGACACAATCACGAAAAAACACAAAGTCGCATTACCACGAAAGTGGGGGGGGGGGACAGTAGAACATCCCAACTCCGACGAAGTGATAATTTTTGGGGGCTTTTTCGGTTTCTTATGGTTGGGGTTGGAATGCCTAAATTTTTGTGTGATTGTGCCTCTATAAAGTCTTTTGTTGTTGTTGTATGAAAACCGAAAAGAAATCAAATACAGATCAACTAGCATGCGCGAATGTGCCAAAACCTACAAATAATGAAAAATGCTGCCGAGAGTTGGGGTTTCGTAAATTAAGGAAGCTTCAATTTAATTACTTTCCCAAAACACTTAAAACTACAAAAGTAGATTAACATAATTACATTTACATCCGATAGTCCCCATTACGTTTGTAGACCATAAGTTTTATACAGCAGCTACAACTTATACTAAGAGTTTCAAACTGAACTACAAATTTTGAACGACTGAATTACTTATACCTGTGTTGTATAAACATTTCCACAAAATCTAAAATACAAGCATGACACTGCAGTACCCCATTATAAACAATTTTGTAGCCCTCATCATCATTCTCTTCCAACATTGCTAAGACCATATCCTCTTCGAATCTCATCATGGTAAACAATTTTTTCAAAGCAGTTGGCATATCAATCTGGTAGATCCGTTGAAGTAAATTCAGGATATTATTTTTGAACCGTTGCTCATTTTTGCCCTCTGAGCCTTTATCCTTGCTGAAGAAAATGCAAAGGTCCAACAGCATTGCTCCGTGTTTCCAAGCATGATAACGAAATCGTACACCTTTTTCATCATCAAACTTGCTGATTTCCACGGGCTGCTTGTTGATGAAATAGTAGAAAACCGTGTAAGGATCCATTCCCATGTCAAATCTCCGAGTGAGCAAGTATTCTTCAATTGTTGGTGGTGTTATATCATCTCTGAATTGATACTCGCACACTTTGTAGCAGTTTGTGTATAATACTTTAAGATGGTGGGCATATATGAGTTTTTGCTCATCAGTGAATGGGAGCATGACCCAGGAGTCTGCGAATGGTTGCGTCACCTTGTCCACGGATACTCCATCCAGGCAATCAATAATAGCTTTAGTTATGTATCGTGCAGCTTTTAAATCCACCGCGTCATCGATCATGTCATCATACATCATGTAGCATGACGCATGGTAGGAGCCTGGCAACATGTACTCCAAATCGGTTTCTTCTGGTGTGTAGCAAGCTGCTACGTAGGCGCCACCTGTCCAATTTTTATGAAAAACAACAGAATTTAGAGTCCATTTACACATATACGATTAAGTGGCTGTTATATTCAAATTTAGAGCCAGAAGGGCCAAAGAAACGCTGCACCTGTTATATGTGACCTCTTTATAGCTTCTTCTGGTGTAAAGGTGTTAAATCCCTCGTATTGGTAACACCATTCATTTGCCCTCTTAAGAATTGTTTCAAACAGTGGATTACATTCAACCTTTCGGAATATTTTTGAGTCCCGTAAAAACTGCAAAGCTTTTTTTCCGTAATCTATCTCTCCGGCTGGTGCCATTGTGATCTGTAGAAGTTTACAGTTAAATGTTGCAAGT
>JAAXYW010004039.1:0-10112 GCA_036851895.1 Orthonychiurus folsomi | reverse complement strand
CTAAGAATTTGAAACAAAACTGAAATCTAATATCCGTTTCTGTTAGTTCAATCTTATGAACGGCCGAGAGCACGTGCTGATTTGGCGCAGGGTTTAGGGCGGTCTCAATTTAGCTTTGTGCATTTAATTTGGGGACTTTAAAAATTTGAAGTCTGCCCTTTGAAGAGAACCAAAAAATGCTGGAAGTTGAAATAAATTGTTCCAAGTCAAATAATGTGTATTGGAATGCATAAGCTCTAACCATACTAATTGTATAATAAAATCAATCTGACCCACTTTGATAAGCTTGTTCCCAAGTTCTTTATTTCATTATTTTCAAGTGAGATACATAATCGAATTTCAATATATTCCATTCACCAAATAAATAACCTACACGTTTTTGGAATGAACCGGGTAATTAGTTAATGGCTAAATTGTGAATTGAAATTTGAAATCGATACAAACATGTAATGTAGTTCTCCAAAGTGCAGCTTCCAAATCCAATTGTGGATTTTACGGGGTACACCTTTCCAGAAAGCGAGGGTACAAACAAGCCTCGCGAATATGATATCTGTTGAGGAGCCAGCACAGAAATCTTTCCAAGCCCAAACCATATCCACCATGAGGAACAGTACCAAACTTTCGCTGAAATAAAAATAAGATCAATTGGTTAACATTCCTCTACCATAGGTTCTCATCATAATCATTGAAGCCTACCTGATCGGTGTACCAGTAGTACGGAGCTGGGTCGATTTCGGCTTTGCCATACGCAGCGACCATTTCATCGTAATCAGATATACGCATTGACCCACCAACTATTTCACCAACACCTGGCAACAGTACATCCACCTAGACCAAAAATATTATGCGTGTTTAGGCATAGATAGGCCAGAAGCATTTTGAGCAGTTTCGTTTGTCCGTTGCGTCATGTTTTTGTAACTTGTGCAATTATGAGCACATCGAATAAATTCTGAGCACTCTCCATGAAACAAGTATTAATTTAGGCCTAAGGGAAAGACGCGACACTGATTGGTCCAGTGTAACGTGGCAAAAAGGCCGACACCTGCTGTTACTTAATGTAAATGTGAATTTATAATACTATCACGCATAGATCGCGTAAATTGTAAAATCTAAAGTTTTACTTCAAAAGATTCGAAACGGGCTCATTAAATAAACAAGAATATCAGGCAATATTTGATAGTGAAAATGAGATGAAACCAAATTGTCTTACCGACTCGGTCAATTCTCTGTCTTCTGGACAGCGGGACATATAAAATGCCTTAATTCCAGCCGGGAATCGAGTGAATAGAATTGGCTCATTGATGGCATCTGTCATTTTCCTCTCCGGCATTTCGGGGATGTCCTGAAAATTAATCACAAAATGTCTCACTCCGTATCCATGATAGAATGCAATACCATTTCATATTTTGAAAGCATGTAAAAATGGTTTAGAATATTAGGTTGCACACCTCTCCAAACTCGTATTGTGAGCCGTCTTCCTTTGTTACTCCGTTATCTTTTAACCACTTAACTCCATCGGAGTAATCCATTCGCCTGAACGGCCTTTTCGGAACTTTGAACTCCTGTCAAATGATTGCAGTCTAGATTTAGTGTCAGTTATTACTTTACAAAATTTAAAAAAAAGTGTTACAGGGTTGAGCTCCATCACGAGGTCTCCACATGACTTCAAAACACGTTCGGAAACGTCCACAACCAAATCCTCAAGTCGGCATAGCAGATCGTCGAAGGAAATAAAAGGACACTCCGCTTCTACATGAGTATATTCCGCTAAATGACGACGTGTCCGACTTGCTTCTGCACGATAACTTTGTGCCACGCAAAATACATCTCCCAAGGAGGGAAGGCAAGTTTCCAGGTAAAGCTGAGAGCTTTGGGTCAAATACGCTTGTTCGCCAAAGAAGTCCAACTTGAATAAAGTTGCACCTCCCTCGACTTGGGTTTGGACAAGGGTTGGAGGGTTAACCTCACAGTATCCACGCGCAAAGTAATGATCTCTGAATGCTTGCATGAGGGCTGAGCGCACACGCAAGACTTTGCATGTCTAGAAAATGAACAATGGACATCAAGAATTAGACTCAGAATTAATACAAAGCTCAATTCAAAAATTATAGATAATTACGTTCTCTCCGCGAATCATCATATGCCTCTGATCCAATTGAACATCTGGATGGGCTTCGGTGTTCAAAATAGAGTCTGCTCCACCAGCAGGTGCTAGACCAATTGCTTCCCAGTAATCTGCCTTCAATTCTACTCCACCAGGAGCCTGTTTGTGGTTTGAAAGCAATTAAGTAACATTTCACTTATTTGGTATTATTACTGCATTTAAACTTACATCGTGACCTGCAGGCACTGGCGCTAAAACTCCCCACAAGGTAACAGACGATTCAGTTGAAAGCAATAAAGCGTGGTAAGTCTGACATAATTTGTCACCCAGGACGCATTGTAGGTAACCAGTCCCGTCCCTTAGAGTCAGGAAAATCAACCCCTTTCCTGGTAAAAATTAAAAACGGGTTTAAACAACTTGAGTTGTAGTTCCAAAATTGCCAAGAAGAAAATATAGGAATACTGACCTTGTCTTCTAAGACGGTGCACCCAGCCAGAGACCTGGATACGTTTTTCTTTGTTTTGCGAAACTTCGCGAATCTTTATTCGAATTGCTACCGGAAGGGATTTGTCCTCGCTAATAACCACCTTATATCAAATCAAACTTAATTACACCTCCTCTTCTTGCAAACACGGTATCCATTTTCGATATTATTTATTGAAGTTGGATCATTGCATTATTGTATGTACCTTCTTAGCTTCTTCTAAGTTTTTCTCACGCAATTCGGCATCCTGTGCTAGCTGTGCTTCCTTCTGCCCAGAAGCTGCTACCTTATGTGTTTCTCGAACATACATCTTAAGTATTTTCTTTAGCTGAGATTTTGCGACTGCTTCAAATTTCTAAAAGTTGAAAACACGTTAAGCATTGCTCGAATCATTTTTAATTGCTCTTTTGTCCTACAATTTAAAACGTGCAATTTTAGCGTCACCTTTCCTTCTTCCTTTGAATCCACGTAGATTGTAGGCCATGGTTCTTTCACTGCACATCTCAGAGCCTGCAATACAGTCTTGAAAGGCTTAGTTTCTGACCCGTCTCCAACTTCATCATTTCCTGTCTTCTCGGATGTGTAAACTGTTTTGTCACCTTCAAGATAAATTTAAAAGTAATGTTAATTAAAAACAATTATGGTGCTAATCATATTTACCTATTAATTTAATCTATTGCAACAGTTTGAAAGTTCTAAGAAAATATTAAGCGAAAGCCCTTAATGAGTGCCCCACCCCCACCGCGCTCGTCATTAATCAAATTGGCAGTTTATGAGGAAATCTTAAAGATTTACTCAAATAATATGTGCATTAAAACTAAAACAAGATACTAGTTAAGAACATTTGCCTTACTCAAACTCAAGTTGTCCAGCTGGTCGCCTACCTCTCCCGCCGCGGCTTTAATATCTCCACTCATTATTCCGGCAATCCAGAAACTACTAAAATATAAAATAGTTAAAATGTAAACGTAATTGTATACCAGTCAGAATGCCTCCACCCGAATTTGCAAATTCTTGCGATCTGCTTGTAATTAACTGAGCTACTTTACCTTTCTCTTGCGATTTTAAGTCCAACCGTAGCGCAGATTGCAGAAAGATGATGAAAACGCCGCAAAAGATTTCAGCAGACAGAGAGCATATTTCACTTCGCTGTGCAAGCTAACCCAGGCAAAAACAACTGTATGTAGTGTGTACGTGCACGACAATTTTACACCGTGCCTTCACTAGCGGTGAAATTTTATTCCGTTGAGTGGCACAGGGATCGGTTTCCCGATTTCGGACGGAGAGCAACAAATTTCCTGAAACTGCAACTCATTTTATTAACTAAATAATTTACTATAGTGTAGCAAAGAATTTAAACGTCAGCAAAAATTAGAACGGGGGATCCGAGGTACCTATAGTTCATCCCTAGAGCTGGGTGAATCTGCTTATGCAAAAGCAACCTAAAACATCTGAACAATTGAGTTTAGTTATTAGTTAATTTATAATTAACACAAGTCAAAGTGCATCCGGGTTGCCGCGCGGGCCGAGTGATTTTACCAGCAGCGACTGCAGCGATACCACTAGCACTGAGCAAATGGTTTGGTTGCACAATTCAAAAGTTTTAAGAAGTTTTACTTTTTACCTGGAAAGCAACCCGGTCCGCCTTGTCTTATCAGCTAAACACTGTCTTCATAACAATTTTTTAGTATTTTCTATTTTGCCGTGCATTTCGCCACTTTTAAACTTCTCATTTGGGTTACACCCATGATTACGGTTACGCTATACACTTGAATTGAAATTGCTTTCAACCTGCATAAGAATGCAAATTAATGTTAAAATTTATTCGCATAACTACGTGATGTCAGGGCTTGGAAAAAGTATTTCTTGCATGCCCTAAGACCAGACCAAATAGTGAAAAATGCGTGAACTTTTATTGTCAACCGCGACCGCGATAGCAGCGTGGTGAGCGCCTTCCCTGAATACAATTTCTCTCCTGTCTGACTAGCGTTTATCGAATGCTCCGTTCATACTTTTCCTTAGGAAGTTGACTCCAAGGTCTTTCAAAATGAAACAAAATATTGAGATGAGACCTTTCTAGGATCAGCATTTTCTCAGATCCGTGAATCTTGTTCAATGAGAAAAACAAGATTATGACATCATTGTTTAGCACTATAAGTGCTATCAAATTAATCAAATCTCTTATTTTGCATCTAACATTTTGTAAGGTCATGTGTTTATCACTACTAGTACGTGCTATCCGTTCTCTGAAAGCTTCAGAGTAACTCCAGAGCATGCCACCAAACTTCTTTTGTAGATAAATGATATTTTTATTGATGAAGGATGGTTTTTATTTACGCCGAATCATAAAATAATACCGATATGCTTGACATATTTACATATTTGTACTATAGAAAACAAGATGAAGTGCCCAATTGAAACCAAGAAGAGAAGGGAAGTCGACATTGTTATTTGTCAAAATTGAAGTCTGCTGTTGAGAAGGCTGGTTCAATATTTTCTAAAACAGATCAGAGCCTATCGATGCTGATTGGTGGTTCTTGTATTTTGGAGGTCAGTGGTGTGTAGCGTTGGCTGTTGTCAGACTCGTCATCACTGAAATGGACAACATTCTTGCGTTTAAGTGGTTCGTAGTTTACATGGACGCTGTATTGCCGTGAGTCACGATCTGTCTGGGAGTGCTTTTGAGCAGCGGTAGAAAATGTGGGTTTCTGGAGATGGACATTGACGGATGTGTGGCGGTGATCATCAAGGCTGCGGTCAGAATTTCCATGGCTGGAACCAGAGTTGCTGTGGTGGCTGGAGTGACCAATGTCACTACTTCCGAAACTGCGGGTTGTATCTCCACGATTAAAGCTGGAGCTAGTGAGCCTATTGCTGTCGCCTCCAAATGAGGATGATCCACTTGAGTAGCTCCCCGTATTGTGGGAAGAACCACTGGAGAAATCGCGGCTCGAGCTGGAAGGACTGGAATAGCTGTTGCTGCCACTGTTGAACGAAGATCCACCATGGGATGAGCTGGAGTGGCCAGTGTTACTGTTTCTGTGAGTACCACCGGTTTCGCCACGATGCGAGCTGGAGCTTGAATAAGTCGATGGGCTAGAATAACTGCTGCTGGTACCGCTTGAGTGTCCAATGTTGTGGCCGGAGATTCCAGTAGCTGGCCTTGTGTAAGTGTTGCTGCCACTGCCGGAAGATGACCCGCTAGAATAGCTGGATGGGCTAGAATAGCTGGATGGGCTAGAATAGCTGGATGGGCTAGAATAGCTGCTGCCTAGATTGGAAGAACCGCCTTGGGAATAACTGCGACTAGAGGAGGACGGGCTGGAGTAAGTATTGCTGCCGCTGTTGTAACATGATCCCCGGGATGTTCCATGATTGGAACTAGAATGGCTGGATGGGCTGGAATAGCTGTTGCTGCCGCTGTTGTAAGATGTACCATGGTTTGAACCGGAGTGACTAGATGGGCTGGAATAGCTGTTGCTGCTACCTCGGTTGGAAGACCCACTAGAATAGCTGTTACTTCCGCTGCCGAAAGAAGATGGGCTGGAGTAACTATTACTGCCACTGACTTGAGAAGACCCTCTGGAATGCCCAAAGCTGCCAAGATTGGATTCGCCGCTCACATAATTATTATGGCTGGAGCCGTAATTGCTGTGTGAATCAACATTCCTTTGGCCGTTTTTTGGGAAGTTAAAGTCGACCGCGCCATTGTTGTTTCCCTGGTGTTGTTCTAGGGCCAAAACAGCGCCGGCGACGCTAACGAGAATCAAGGCCTGCAAAACACATTTTTCAAAGCTTAGCAATTTTCTATAAAATTTGAATAATTTTGGGAGTAGCGATGTATGTTTTTGTACTACACATATGCAGCAGGTTCCGAGAATTTGAAAGTTTTAGCTAATTTACAAAGAAGAGTAAAAATGTTTTGAAACAATCAAAATAATATCCAGATTTGCTAGAATTGGGTTTTTTAAATTCAGAAATTAAATGAATAACTTTTACCTTTACAGCAAATGACATTTTGAAAAGAGGAAGATGGGAGTACAGGAACTAAGAGAAAAGTGAGAGTAAATTGTTTGTTTCTTACCCTTTTGTAGAAAATTGGGAGTCGTCCAATTAAGATGTTAATTATGCAACTCACTCGGATGAGAATAAATTTGCACACAAAGTCACGGGTCAAGATGAGCGAATTCGTTTATAAGTACCTAACAAGGTCACCCTGTTAGGTTTCCTTCATTAATCTTTTCATGATACAACGCTTTGTAGTCCAGTCCAATAAAGTAAAGCTTTATATCACTCAATGTGTGTCCCCCAAACTCAAATGTAATTAATTCAGGTCTCATGTTCTCGGCTCGTCAAACTGCAACGATCAACAAACAGCATTTGTCATCTACCTTATTTTACAAGTTTTGGAGTAACATTATAAATATTTCATTTCAGGCATTGAACAGTTTACCTTCAAATGCACTTCAAATGCACATTAAAATTGCATTTTTAAACAGAGGGTACAACCACTTGTTGATGTTGCCCTCAAAATGAATTTGAACAATGATCAAACAAAAAATCAGTTTTATTTGCTTTGAGCAGGGGGCCGGATCCGATTTCCTTAGCTAACAAGTTACACGTGTATCATACATGCATGATTGAAATAATTACACGGTTTTACAAAAAAATTCGCATAATCCAGGTGTTCCAATAACCTTGGAGAAGTGCCCCATTTGGGAATAATTATAATCCTGTTCTTCCCAGTTTTGCATGGTCGTCTTCATTTTGCAAATACAGGATTTTAGTAATAAAGTGGTCTTTTTCTCATTTAGCCGAAGTCAGGAAACAATAAATGTCAAATTGCCGGCCCTGATGGCAGTTTGCGCCATAATATGGTTCGCTAGATGCCAACAACAAAACACCTAATTTGGTGACTTTGATGGCAATGTCTCCAAAATGAAAACGGCTCAAATTGGAATTAGAAAAATAACGAAACAATACACTTAAATGAGTATAAAACTCGTGTGCAACGAATTTGTCGAATTTATTAGAAACGTTATAAACATCCTGCTCTCCTTGTCCTTTGTTCATTGGCGGTGTCTTTTCTCCATTTACACAATTCAATCTGAAAACATAACATTTGTAAAGTTAAACTCAAACCGCATTTTACATTGTAGTATCACCAGGCATCTCCGAGTCTGCGTCATGACCCAAGAAAAAGACTTATGTGGCCCTAGTCAGCACTCGTACTCGTTCGTAATCGTAGACTTGGATGTGACAACTTGACTATACTTACCAAATGCTCGATTTCTGCACCTGCAGCTGCCATGCAGACCTGAACTAGATGAAATGTCATGTATTGCTTCTTCTTATAGGTAAGGATGTCCATTGAAATGAAAAAGAATAACTCGATTAAGCAGTGTGAGAGTAGGCTTACATACCATCTGCGCACGTTCACCTGAAAAGTTGAAACTCGTAAGTAGTTAAGCATATCTTAATTCATATTTTTAAAACATCTAATTAATAGATTGCCAAAAATGTCTTTACCTTTAAAACTGTGAAGCAGAATACGTTGACTAGCTGAATTATCAATGACAGTGCATGGTATGCCGGGAGAACATAAATGTACGGCATTTTGTCTCCATTTAAAATAGAATTCTTCCATATTTCAACAAAGATGAGATCAGCCCAACATGTAACAACAATGGTCTGGTAAATTCTTAAAACGGTCTATTAAAATTTATGGTAAATTAATTTCTACAACAAAAATTGACATGAAAAATGCTAAATTTCTTACGTCTGACACAACTTTGATAAGCAGCCAGGAGGGATACAAACTCATTGCCTTTAGTCTTGAAAAAACAATAGGTAGAAATATTAAAAATGCCCTGTAAGTAAAAATTATTGTGCAAAATAATATATTTTGAGGAGATCTCTGAAAATTAAGCTGCATTCGTTATACCATAATACAAAAGTATTCACTAGTAGAATAGTTCTTGTGATGCCTTTGTTTTCTTTGTAGAAGTCTTGAAATGCTCTGCATACATGTAGGTAATAGCAATAAGAGTTTATATAGTTACAATAACATATTCACATGGACATCAAAATGTGCTTACATGATTGAAGCAATTAAAGACACAATTAAGAAACAGATTTTCATTTTCATCTCAAATAAGAGAAGTCGTTTCTTGTAAGCTCGTTGCACTTCCGGTTTTTGGAAATGCTCCTCAAATGTGATGTCTGCCTCATTGCAAACGTTTGATTGGTTTACTTGCAAGTCTTCAGTCTCAGCTACTTCCTGAATAGAATTTGTTATTTTAAGGTACAAGTTTTAAAATAAGAAAAAGTATTAATGTTTTAGTTACTCATGACAAAATAACAAATCACTTACTACTACTACTTGATTTCCTTGAATTAACTGTTGAGAACTCGACTCACTCTCTTCGTCATCACGGCCTAGGCTGTCCTGCTCCTGGTTGTTTTTGCCCTTACTTTCATCTTGGGTTTCTCTTAAAATCGGGAGAATGGCTAGAATTTTCAAGTCACTTGTCGGTGGTATTCGTGTCGTACCATTTTCACAATCCGGCATAGCGTGCACCTCAAAACTAAACGACTATTTTTCCATATTTGAACAAATATTTAAAATATATCAATGAGATTTGGAGCTAATTCTCACTTTTCATTGTGCATGTTCCGAGTAAATTGCAAACTGCCGGCTGACATCTCATCCTCATCTGGTATGGTTTAAAATGGGCATGTGCCCAGTCATAATAAACACAAAACCTTGAGGAAACGAAAGTTCATTGCATCTTTGCATCTGCATCATGTCCCAACTCAACGCCCAAAACCTCAACAAATGGTGTATCCGATGCAGGAACTCGTCTTTCCGTTGTGAACGATTTACATATTTTTACCCTTTGGAAGTCCATTAAACGACGACACCGCATGACTCAACATGTGTGGGTGTTAAATAAATGTTCGGCATGCCGTGCATGTTAGTGAATATGGATTGCGTTACGCACCGGCATGGGGCATTGGGGCCTGATTACCGTGCAGACAAGACCTACCAAAATCATTAGAACCTTTGTCGTGTCGACCCAAAAGGTTCAAGTGAAAGCTGAGTGCTTCACATTTCAGAATAAAAAATCGTATTATGTTGTACTGCCAATTCCTTTCTGGTTGAGTACCTAAAACAGTGAATTTTGCACACTTGCAAATATTTGGCAAGTACATAGACAACTCCAGCTGATCCGCAACAAACAGATAGTCGTATTGTACTGTACTGGAATTGGATGGCCCACCCCACCACTCTTTAATGTCTTTTCAATATTGAATAAACTCTGCAAGCAGAGATCCAAAAGAGCGGCTGCCACGCAATGCACATTAACCGCACACACCCTTCATCAAATCTCGACCTCACCGTCTTCATCAAATCCCGACCTCACCGCGTTCTACAAATCACGACCTCACCGCCTCCAACAAATCCCAACCTCACCACCTTCATCAAATTAGCTAGCACTTCGCATGCTGCATTGCTATACT
>JAAXYW010004038.1:0-10115 GCA_036851895.1 Orthonychiurus folsomi | reverse complement strand
GTATATGGAGTGAAGACGACGACGAGACCAGAATTTACGGATTGGTAATTGGGCCAAAGTGTAGTAGTGTACGTACGACGTACGTACGCACGTATGTGCACAGAATGAGGATTCTCAAATGAATAAAAGAATTTAAAATGCTTTCTTATTCAAGTCTCATCCCTACTGTTTGTTCATTTCATGATGTGAATAAAGTGGTAATCTCAATCCGTATGAGTACTCTGAAGGACATGTGCCGTCTTTATGTATAGTGTTTCCACAATCTGCCTGTAAGTTTGGGGATTTCATTAAGACGGATTTAAAAGTAGTCAGGCGCTCGGTGTGGTCCATTTTGGAGTAGCCTTTGCCGCGTAACAAAACTAAGCTCTAAAAAATGCAAAATAAATATTTGCTGTCAACAATCACACACTTTCACATTTCTCAAGCAAACAGGATCTCATTCAGGGTATTAATAATACAAAAATGATTTCCAAAGGATTGGAGTGGCAAGTGCGAAACGTATTAAAAAGTGAATATTATTTCAAATTTCACTTTCTGCATCTTGAAGGCGAGTGTGGGCCGGATACTGCAAATGTGGGTTTCGAAGAATAGGGTTTGGTCAATTAGCAAAATCAAGGTTTGAAAACCCTCACAAATTCTTTAATTTCGGTAGGTCATTGGTGTCAACGGGCTAACTTTTAAAGCAAGGCGACTAATTAACTAATTAAATTATATTAGGGAATCAATACAAACTGAATAGTTCATTTATTCATTAATTTGAATTTTTTTCTGAATACTGCACGGAGTGCCAATGAACGATGGGACGTCGCGTCGCGACGTCGTGATATTCTTGTCATTTACGTGGGAATGGCCCAAACTCATCAATACGGAATTTTATAGGCGTACTCGGGGTGGTCCACAATCCTGTAATGCATTTTAACAGTTGCTAGGAAATTTGCAAACTCGCTATTAAACGTCAGGTGTTGTGTAGTACTCACTCTTTGAATGAAGGCGCGAAATCAAATGAACGACCGGCCGACCCTTTATCCAATCCAAATAATTCGTCCATATCACATTGTTGGAGCTCAAAATCAAATATCTCCATGTTTTCCTTCAGTCGGTCCACGGTCACACTTTTGGGAATTACAACAATGTTTTGCTGTGCCAGGAAACGAAGCAAGATCTGTGCAGGAGTTCTCTTGTATTTTTCTGCAATGTTGACTACGATTGGATCCAGGAGAATTTGCGGGATATGGAACACCTTCCTATTAATCCAAATAAGTAAAATTAGTCTATCTACACAACAAAGTACAGTTTGAAATCACAAAAGATATCGTCATAACTTACATCCCACGTTTTTCGTATAACATTTTTCTGCCCGGTGAGCCTAGCGGAGCATAAGCACAAACAGTTATTCCATATTTGGCACAAAATTCACGAAGTGGTTTTTGCTGGAAGTACGCATTGGCTTCAACCTATAATAACACAGGAAATTATTATTTATTATTAAATTGTTTTATTTGTGACAGGCCGTTGTGGTTGAGTTGTAGCTCTCCTAACCTGCAAGTTTGAAGGACGTATTCTTGAAATATTGACCAACCGCTCAATTTGCTTAGAATTAAAATTAGACAGCCCAATGGATTTAGTTCTTCCTGCATCAACTTGATTCTCCATTTCTTTCCAAATGTTTTCCAAATTTGTTGACTTGTCAAGAAGTAATTTCCCATCTCGAATCGGAAGTACTTCCTTGTCACTAATGTACTCCAAACCGACCGGAGTATGAATTAAATACAAATCCACGTAATCCAGCTGGAGCAATGTCAGTGATTTTTTCAAAAATGTTTCAACCTTGTCTGGTTGCATTGCAATTGCAGGCAGCTGAATTAAAAAAAATATTCATTTATATTTTGTAATTTTCATCTGTATCTCAACTTATGGTTTGAAGTTTCCACCTTCGTGGTTATGAACAACTCTTCACGTTTGATTTCTCCGGAGTCAAACCATTTCTTGAGAACCCGGCCGAAAATCTCCTCATTTAAATAATTGTAAGCTGTGTCAAAGTGACGGTATCCAATTGTTAGTGCCTCGTCTACTGCTGTTTCAAGTTCTGCTGGATCCGTCGTCTAAAAAATTGGGATAACAGGGGATAACATTTTTGTTCTTTTACAAATTCCCTTGCTTCCCACTGCCAGATACATGAATACAGTGAGCTCTGCAATTAGATTGGATTCAGTGTAATATGTATAATATTTTAAGCTGAACTCTCCGTCGAAGTAACACCTTCGCTTAGCCTGGCAAACATGAAAGTAAAGTATATTTATATAAATTTTAGGACTTTTACCTGCCACATGCCAAGTCCAACAATGGGTATCTGTTGCCCATTAGAAAACTGCACAAATTTCTTCATTTGGAATTAAATTTGAAGTTTGGTGAATTTTTACAACACGCTGGCCACAGTACTTGTGATGGTTAGTATTATTTGAAATGCAGACGGTCTTATACAAATAGTTTGTACCACACATCCATTCACACGATCACACGCACGACATCACTCAAACTGTATAACAAGTTCAATGTCATTATGTAAGTATGACATAACACCAGAAGAGCCGGCAAGGGCATAAAAGAATTATTTGATATGAAACCGAGCTTCTATTCCGAAATCCTGCAACCAATGCATGGGTTGGTTTACAGTTGCCAACTTTTTACAATTGTCGATGTTTTATTTCGTTCAACATGAACAGCACAGTAAAGTCACATTTCAAAAACTGAGAGATTAATTTTATTTATTAAACTCCAAAAAAATCTGATGTGCAGGAGGAGACGAGTTCCAATTCCGGGTAGTTAGGTTGATTGTATTTGAAAACATAATTTCAAAATGGATTCTCAGGATGTTCTTCAACTCTAATAAAAGCAAAAATTTGCATCAGTTACTTATTATTGCCCTTATGTTTGCAGCCAACAAAGCAATGTGTGTTCCTACCCTTTGAAGGATTTGAAATTGAATGATCGGCCCAATTCTCCTTTGTCCAATCCACCCAACTGTTCCATATCACTCGCATCCAATGCGAAATCGAATATCTAAAAAATATTAATTTAAAACCCATCCAGCAACACAAAAACTATATTACTTGCATAAAACACACATTCGATTCGTATTCGTACCTCAATATTTGTTTTCAATCTTTCAGGGCTGACACTTTTCGGAATGACGACGATACCCTGCTGAGCCAAAAAACGCAATAGGATTTGTCCAGGTGTTTTCTTATATTTGCTTGCGACTTTATTTACGACTGGGTCCTGGAGAATTTGTGGTAGATCTGGGGTGCTGTCGTATTTGTTTTCAAGAGGTCGAATTAATTCGAAGAATCGTGTCAAAAATTGAATAAATACTCACATTCCCCGTTTTTCGTATAATTCTTTTCTTCCTGGAGATCCAAATGGTGCATACGCGCATATTGTGATTCCATGTTTAGCACACAGTTCCCTCACCGGCTTTTGTTGAAAATATACATTCAGTTCGATCTAAAATAAGAAACAGCAATGCAAAATGCCCATTTAGCATCAAAGATGTGACATGAAGGCGTCAATCATGACCAACCATACCTGATGATTCGCCGGACGAATTCGCGAGACGTTAATAATCCTTTCAATTTGCTTTGAATTAAAATTAGAAATCCCAATAGATTTGGCCCGCCCCGCATCCACTTGCTTTTCCATTTCTTTCCAGATAGATTCCAAATTCGTGGACATGTCCACTAGTAATTTGCCGTCACGCATCGGAAACACATCCGTGTCATTCACATAATGGAAGCCAACAGGAGAGTGAATTAAGTACAAATCCACGTAATCCAATTGCAGTGCGGAGAGGGATTTTTTCAAGAAGAGTTCGACCTTGTCAGGCTGCATTGCAATCCCTGGCAGCTAAATTATGACAATCATAATGTAATTTTACACACAATTCTGCCATACCACGGAGCTACTATATGTAATAAGTGTCACCTTCGTGGTTATGAACAACTCTTCACGTTTGATTTTTCCGGAGTCTAACCATTTCTTGAGAACCCGACCAAAAATCTCCTCATTCAAATAATTGTAAGCCGTATCAAAGTGGCGGTATCCAATTTTTAGCGCTTCGTCTACTGCTTTTTCCAGTTCAGTAGGATCCGTCGTCTAAAAGATACATTAAACTTCATTAAATTTTTTAAATGTATTTAAGCTTTGAACACTTTGTGCAACACTGCAACTATAAGCCAATGTTTCGCACCTGCCACAAAAAAATTCCCAAAATTATATTATATTAACATACCTGCCACATTCCAAGTCCGACGATTGGCATTTTTCGTCCGTTGAGGAATTCCACGTAGTCCTTCATTGTGCTATTTTATTGAACAATTTCTGACGTGAGTTACAATAGTCAACAAATTCTAATACTGAACTGACTGGGTGGATTGATTTACACGACACTTATGTACTTTCCCGTCACGCGGCAACACTTTTGATGTTTGGCTAGGAGTACAAAAATTTTGACAGTCATTTGGTCACAAGAGAATGACTTAACGCACGTCTGCCGTCTGCAGCCTTGAAAATTGTACTTCAGTTCGCTAATATGCGTGCATATAGCAGGTGTGCTCTGGAACGGAAAACTAATTACAATAATTATTAGATAGGACGGTCAGTCGTTCGTGTCCTCCGACACAAGGTCATTTGTTATATTCAATTTAATAACGACACAGGTAAATCAGCTATTTGTCAAGCCGTAATATTATACAACGTTTTTAACTGATAAACACAATAATTAATGACACGAGTTTTAATGGTACATGACTTTTTACTCTGATCTGATTTACATTAATTTAGGGAAACGTTAAAAGCTATGGCATCTATGGGTGGAAGTTTTATTTGCATATTTGCTTAGCTATTAGGCAAATTGCTTTTCCGAGCTCATATCATTTTGTCTAATTCTAGTGTGACCATTATTATTAGTTCACACTACATCGTTCAGCAATTTCGTTAGATACTTTAATTGTTTTCACTGTAAAAACAGTGAAAACAATATTTGTCCTCAATATTTTTTGTCATATTTTATCCAATATGATCCAGTGCAATTCTACAGCAGAGGAAACTGACGAAAGTCTTAATGAGGCAGAGAGTTTGCTTCTTGATAGCGGAGTCTACGCTATCTCTAGTGCTCGGTTTACAGGCTATCTTCCCTTCCATTTAGATCAAAATGGCAAACTTAATTTTAAATGGCTGAGCATATTTACTGTAATCCCTTGTCTGTTTTTAATACTTTCAATAGTAGGATTAATCCTTAACTTCGGCATGGCGGTATACCAAAAGAAGTTTATTGCAGAGTTTTTAGAAACTGATGAAATTACTTTTACAGCTATTGCGGAATTCCAACTTTCCTGCACATTTATTTTAAGAATTTTGGGACTTGTTTTCCGCTCGAGTTCTTTAAAATATTGGAATCGCAATTGCAAAATGGCTGCCCAGTTTGTGGACTCTGAAGAATTTTTGAAAAGTTTAAAAACTATTAAAGAGGAGTCCAGGCGGGAATTCGTAATCCTGCTGTTTTTAATGATTGCTGAAATGACAGCAGTATTCTATGCTTTTGTGGAAGGACTTACCGAACTGTGCAATAACTCGGAAGATGTGTTCATAATGCTGTGGATCACGATCGGACAAACAATCGTTGTGTTCACATTTTATGTACATTCTGCCAACTTGTTTTACATGTCCCATTTCCTTAAAATTTACACAGCTTGCTTGTCGACGATAGATGCAAAATTCAAGAAAATAATCAGTGAAGCCACAAAGCGAGCTGAAGATATCAACGACAAGCTTGTGAAGGAAATTTGCAAGGTGATGGAACTATTTGAAGCCGTGGAGAATCAGATCATTGACTACAGTCGCAATTTTGGAATATCGTTTTGTATTGAAATTGGTTTGGGAATTGTAGTCGTGATTTCTTACATTTTCCTCTCCATGACTTTTCAAATGAATGGAAACATGGTATATTCCTTGTTAATTGCCGTGCCAGCTTTGCTATCAGCAAGAATGATGCATGAGCTTGGGACTCGGTCGGCTTCCTTGACACAACAGACCAAAGATATTTTGCCTACTCTTCAGGAAATATATAATTTGGATTTGCTTACAAAGCAACATGGACAACAGGTGAGTAAAATAATTAAACTATTTATTCGTTAGATTTTTCGACTCAAATTTCTTAATTTATAGGTTTACATTTTGTCCCTCAAACTCAGCTCTAATCCATCGGAAATAAACATTTGCAACTATTTTACAATCAATCGACAGCTTATCACAACGGTTAGATATTTACTGCCAAATGTATGTGTGCGTAATCCCAAACCTCAAATGTTTGGTTAATTTCTAATTTACAGATTGCAACAAATATTGCGACATATTTAGTAATTCTTTTTCAGTTCCGAAACGCGGATCCCAAGACGTAAATTGATGTAATGCAGCTACTTGCTCCAATTTTTAAAAATTGGGAGTACATAAGCAGTTAGATTACCTAACGCGTAATATTATACGGGCATACTATGGGTCCGCATAATTTGCGAACTTGTTAAAACATTCCATGCAGGTGAAAGGCTTGTTCTGTTAAAGTAACATGAAGAAAATGTAGCCAATTACATAACATTGCACCACCGTGCAGCAATCGTTCATTTTATTCATGCTTAACCTGGAATTCACACGATTGCATTGCACAGTAGTGTTATTACCGAGCACACATGCTTTAGCATGTGGCACAGGTATTGCGATCGTATTTTCCGTTTTTTCTGTCTGTCTGTCCGTCCGCCATTTGCAGCGCTGATTGACATTAAAACCTAATTGGCGCTTCATAGCGCTTCGGTGACGAAAATTGATTGGGATTAAAACGGCGTTTGGAAGCGGTGTGCTTCTACCATGTACCTCATAAGGCAGGAAGCGTCTCATTTATAAACCTATCGTGGAAACACATTCGGGACATTACATAGAAAGCAGAGATACACATCATATTGCTTCCTACTTAATGCCATCTGAGGGTATCAAGTGAGATGCAGCATGTTGCTTCCAACTTAAGGGCTGCACATAGTGCATTGCTGCTTGTGCATTGCTTCCTACAGAACGGTATTTGAGGGGTCAGACGTGACATTATGATCACATCGCTTGTAAAAGTATTTTAGTTACATTAAAATGAACTATTTCAGATAGCACAATCTTTTTGGCAGCGCACAGTGCACCTGCTCCCTGCTTAATGCCTTTTAAATGTCTTAATTTGCGGGCAACAATTGTTACATTTTGTGTGTTGAAAATAGACACACACATGGCAACCCCTATTCCCGCACAAGCCAGCACAGCCGATTAGTCTATATATCCCAAGTAAAATGTGATATTACATAGGAAGCAGAGATAGACATCACATTGCTTCCTACTGAATGCAATTTAAGGGTATTAAGTGAGAGTGCAGCAGTCTGCTTCCAACTTAAAGGCTGCACATTAGCGCATTGCTGCTTATGCATTGCTTCCTCCAGAACGGTATTTGAGGGGTCAGACGTGACATTATGATCACATTGAGTTGGCAGCGCACATTGCAGCTGCTCCCTGCTTAATGCCTTTTAAATGTCTTAATTTGCGGGCAACAATTGTTATATTTTGTGTGTTAAAAATAGACACACACATGGCAACCCCTATTCCCGCACAAGCCAGCACAGCCGATTAGTCTATATATCCCAAGTAAAATTTAGTGTACTATACTTCATAGAACGTTTTTTCCTGCGCACCTAATCGTCTAATTTTAAAATATGACAATGACCATAGATTGTTCTTTCATATATCCAAAAATCAGCCACGGTACTTAATTGCAACGTTAGAAAAAATATAATTTTTTATGAAAAGTATTCTGGACTTTACATACTAATATGATTGCATCTTTACATACAGATGTGGTGACATTGTGTAGGAAGCAAGAATATATTGTGGACTTTACATACTAATGTGATCACATTAAGCAGGAAGCAGAGATATATTGTTGTCTAGATATGGTGACATTTAGTATGAAGCAGGGATATATTAATGACTTTACATACAGATATGATCACATTATGTAGGAAGCCAGAATATCTCTTACTTTACATACTAATGTGATCAGATTACACATAGATCTGATCACATTGTGTCTTTTTGTTCGTGTGCTAGGTGTTTAGTCTTTTAAGACTTTATTTTGGCATTTCTAAATATAATCTATGCTAACTGTATTACGTGGAAGAACTCTCGTGCACACAATACAATATTTTTGTAGTTTCCCTTTATTCGACTCGATCAGTTTTACGCCATTTGGCGTGGACGCGGAATATACATTTTTATATCGGTTAAAATGTCACATTTCTCAATTTCACAGAGTGATGCCTCTCATTTGCATCTACATCTATATATATTTGTGCGAGGCGTCCGGAGCATCATTGGAGTTTTTTGAAAGGGTAATTTTTTAAGAGAAGGTGTGGGTTAATTGTCCCAACTCATCCGGCTTTATTCCGGTCGAATTCATAACGAAGACTTTGAAATCGGTTGGAAGATCCTCATCGCCGTACAATTTGTCACAGAAAAATACCTACATTTCAAAAATTAGTACATTAATAACCATTTCAATTCACATCTTTGGCAATTCAATTTAAATAGTTTGTGTTGTGTTAGTCTTGCTCTGCGCAAGCGGCAATTGGCATGAATTTGGATGCGAGTTGTCTCAACATAGTTCGATCCGTAAGCACGTCGAGTAAAGTCACACAAATTGACTTGAATCTGAAATCATAGTAATCAAACAATTTTAATCCAACCATACGTAACTCAAAGTTTTTGATTGTGTGACATTTTGCAATTTTTCTTACCTGATTCCAGCCGTCATCCAAGCGAAGGGGCATAGTGCAACTGAAGGGACGAACCCGCGAAGTGGACTGGAAATTACTTGAACGGAATCGACGACGGAAATTTTTATCATCTAGCACCTTTAAAAAAGTTGTAAGTAATTAAAATTGAGTTCGAATTAACTTCTTGGGTACAATTAAAATCAATTGGATTTACCTCGACTTCAAAAGTAAAGTATCGTTTCAGATTTTTGACGATTAGGACGAGGAATGGGAGACGGACACCCAAGGAAGTCCATGGGCATGTCGGACAAGAAATGTAAGTCGTGCTCACATTGTTTCCAATAATTTCCAAGGTCACTGATCGAATGTCTTGGTCAGTAATCCGCTTGATGTGCCCATTTTCAGTCTGAAAGTAAGCATAGTTTAAAGTTAACTGCTAAAATCATAATTTTAAATTCTTTAGGAAATGTATAATTCATTGCTTACCCGCTTGCACCAAATGCTCAAAGGTTTTCCTCCGATCGCGTAGAAGACGGTGAGGAACCCCACCTGATAAGTATTTCGAAACATATTCGTGAGCAAAATCTAAAGCTGAATTCTAACAATTATTGTGTGGTCCTTTTCTAAAAATCCTTTCGCTACCACGAAAACACGAACTATAAGTGAATTGGGTCTCGGCTGCGGTCTCGTCGGCGAGCATCGATCCATCGATGCGAATGCGATCGAACAAACAACCAAAGGCGGCCTTGCGCGCATGACAACTGGCGTGGCAACCAACCGGAAAATTTCATTTTGAAACTAAAACCATTTCACAATTACTAAAAAAGTTTTGTTTGGCGCATACAATACAGTCTACAGCACGCGTAAAAAGTCCTAAATGCTTTGGGATTTATTGCATGCACACAATTAATTACACATTTGAATAATTTGCAGGGATTGGGCCAAATGCCATGAAATACGAGCTAGAATTTTTATAAAAGAAAAGTCAATGAAAAAAACAACCGCAAGGTTTAACATAGAGCCCTACGACTTCTACACGCTGAAGGCCTGCGACTTGCATTATCTTCTCCCGGCTTGCCTAGGGTGTGCAATGCACATAAATGCATACAATGTGCAATTTGGGTGATCATATTATTTTCGTGCGCAACAATTCTTAAATGTTGGCCCACATGTTTGTAATTGCCATTTTGATTAGTTATATGTGCAAGCCTTCAAAGTGAAGACAAGTGAAGGTTTTTTCCCTCTGCAGTTTTGCCTTTTTTT
>JAAXYW010004037.1:0-10115 GCA_036851895.1 Orthonychiurus folsomi | reverse complement strand
AAAATTGTCTAACCTGCTGCTGCCAGGAGTTTCCTATCCGGGGTGACTGCAAGAGAATTTACCTGCTGTAAAAAATTAATCAAAATTCAATTCAATTTTAAAGCATAAGTACTTGTAATGAACAGTCGATGATTAATTACTTACTGAATCTGGATGCTGGAATGTCTTCACACATAGAGCAGTGTGAATGTGCCAGAGCTTAATAGCGTGATCATAACCGGCTGTAACTAAAAGTGTTTCTCCAGTTGAAACCGGGGCTTCATTATTGGCTACTCCAGCACTGCCAAATGATCCAGCAGCACTTTCAGCAGCATCACCATCATTGTCAGAGTCTCCGTCAACACTCTCCACCTCTGCCTCGGCATGAGCCTTTAACATTTTCTAAGTTAATTTGCAAACAGCACATCAACAAAGTCCAACCCAAACTTGGACAACTTGGAATAAATATTGCATCCGTCGCAAAGTTTCTTAAACACCTTTTGCAGGAATGCAATGCGTAACAATAATTTAACAGCGCAGCGTCTCAAACTATTTTAAATTACATGTCACATGCATAATAACAAAAACAGAACGTGTTTAGCTTTTTTGTTCAACTCCCGCTTCCCGTCCCAGTGTATGTGCAATGCATTTCATGGATTGGGAAGTGCGCGATATCAGAGCATTTGAATTAAGGACATTCGCCTCACTCGTGTTCGTGTCGAAATTGTTGAACGAAATCACAATTAAGATGTCTAGTGGATTTAGCAGCATTTTGAAATTGTCGGATTTGGATGACTTCATTACTCCATCACAGGTAGGAGTGTTATAAAATACTATACTTTTTAGTTGAAATGTCTACGTGTGACGTATTTCTTTTGCTGTTTTTAGGAATGCATTAAACCGGTCCACAAACCCCTTGAAAGTGAATCGTCGAACCAGAGATTGTCTAAAGTTAAAATAGAGCTAGAGGATGACGGAACTTACACGCAAATTAGAGATGTATGAATTTCACATTTTGCGTAATAACTTTGGTAGTGCAGTACTTTTGTGTTATATTTGTGAATTAATAATACACTATTGTTAATCAGGGAGAGGCCCTGCCGTTGGAGAAGGTCAGCATAACATTAAGTGATTGCTTAGCATGCAGTGGATGCGTAACTTCAGCTGAAAGTATATTAATTTCCCAACAAGGACCCGAAGAGCTGGTCCGAATTTTGGCGGCGAACGAGAATGCAAAAGTGTGTAGTTTTTATTCATAAAACCACCGCACAGCACATTGAACGCAAACGAGTAAATTGCCATTTTGAGCTCTTATTTATCTAAATCATGTTTTTTTCAGAGATCGCTGGTAGGAGAGGATCCGCGGTTGTGCGTAATTACACTAGGAGTTCAAGCAGTTCTTTCCATTGCGCACAAATTTAATTTAGCTCCACAAGAAGCTGCCGAACGTTTGGCAGGTTAACTCCACAGCACTGCTTGGATATGATTACCAATAAATTCAAACGATTCAAATTAACTGGAATTGAAATTTTAACAGGAATGTTCATAGAACTCGGTGCTGACAAAGTCACTACCGCGACAATCGGAGAAGATTTGTCTTTAATAGAAAGCGCAAAGGAATTTATTGGGAAATATGAGGAGGTCAAAAATGGTGCGAAGAATGGTTTGCCAATCCTAACAGGAATTTGTCCAGGTTTGAACAATCATGCCATAAACAGCAGTTATAAGTTATAAATACCACTTTGTCTAGGTTGGGTATGCTACTCCGAGAAACTTCACAGCCACTCAATTCCCTCAATTTCCGGTGTCAAATCTCCTCAACAAATAATGGGCTCTCTGATCAAATTAATTTACGGTCCTAGTCAAAATTTCTCGCCAGATTCCATTTGTCATATTACTTTGATGCCTTGCTTTGATCGCAAGCTAGAGGCCTCCCGAGAGGATTTTTATCTGAAGGAGTATCGCACAAAGGAAGTAGACAGTGTAATTACTCCGGTAGAAGTTGAACAAATTCTTGAAAATCTTGGCAAATCGCTAACTGATTTTCAACCAATGAAGTTGGAAAACTTATTTGATATTATTGGAGGAAATCTAACTATTGGTCTACTCTCTGATGTCCCATAATGGCTCTGGGTCTGGCGGTTACGCTGAATACGTCCTAAAGTCCGCAGCCAAAACATTATTTGGTAGAGATCTTGAACATGTTAATTGGACACCAGGGAGGTAATCCTGAAATAAGTTCTCACTAACATATTTTGAAAAGTGATCGACATTACATTAAAAATTTTCACTGCGCGTCACAGAAATCCTGACATATCGGAATCAAATATTTGCGATTCTAATGGAGATCCCATTCTGAAGTTCTGCATTGCAACTGGATTTCGAAATATTCAGACAATTGTGAGAAAGTTAAAATCTAAGGCACTGACGTCAAGTCTTCCACACTACATTGAAATCATGGCGTGCCCAACAGGTTTGTGAAATACGTTGACCATAAAGACTTGCGCGCATTAATGTACGGAAAAACAATAAGTTCGATATGTATTTTATTAGGCTGCATGAACGGAGGAGCACAGAGCAGAACTACGTCAGAAACGGCAGCATCGAGGGAAGTTTCATTTTTGTTGGAAAGTAATTATCATGCTCTTCCATTAGAGAAAGAAGAATCTGCTGTAAATCATATTTACGAAAGGTTGGGAAACTCTGACTCAGAGCTGTACAGAGCAGCGCTGTACACACAATTCCACGCTATTGAGAAATTGCCCGGATTGGGAATGGGAATCAAGTGGTGAGGGCAGATGGTGGTCAGACTCAGAGTGCGAGGCTATTTCGGAATTTTTTAAACTAAACCTTTAAATAACCTGTGATAAGAATAATGGAGGCAAGTTTATTATTAAATATCACATGATATTATTCTTTTATTTGTAATTCATAGTCTGCACTCTTTGCTTTTGCGTATAAAGTCGCAGTTTTAGTATCCGATGTTAGGAATGCATATTTTAGGAGTAAGGCCCGTTAGTTTCTTCTGCGGCTGCAGCTGCTGCNTGCGGCTGCAGCTGCTGCCGAAAAGTGCATTTCATTACCAAAGTTTGGGTTGAAAGTCGGCCAGATTTTCCAGCAACACCTCCTTCTAATGAGGCACTGTGGAACAGGGCCATAATCGCGAGAGTCACTTGAATTTGATTTGTTATCTCCTTCGAGCCAATAGCTTTCTGCCGGAATCTAGAAGTTTTGCGAAATGGAATGCAGGCACAAATGATGAATGACCAGACTACAAATATTTAGTTTTTTTCTATATTGCTAACAACCTTAATAGTGCATCCTTTGAACTCGACCAGTTCACCCGGAAGTGCAACAACACGTTTGCATACACATTGGAAGTTGGAAGGAGTTCTAGCAATCACAATATCTCCTCGGTAAATCCTTCCTATTCTTGGGCTAATATGGTCAGTAAGAATTATGTCTGAAGACATAACAGTGGGCTCCATACTAGGGCCATGGCACTAAAAGTTTAATTGCACACATAAGAACATTGAACTCCATTCTTAAATCATACCAGTAATATTATGTCTCACAACAACAAAGCCGCCTATATATTCCTGAATAAATGCGACAGATATCCCAACCTTAGCGGATGTGTAGGCAAAGTCCTTTAATTTCCTCAGTGTGGAAATCATCCTTATAACAAGTCAACTTAACACGAGCTGTCATTTTGTATATTTGCTAAATGGTCATATCATTTGTTTGTGCAAGTTATATACAGGATGTCTTATCACCAGTAATGTTCCCAAGCCAATGACGTCAAAAATTTGCAACATAGTGTTTCAGCCGGTATTTAATTTAGGGAAATGTGAGTGCAGTGCTGCTATAGCGAGTTTTGGAGTTTAAGGGAGCCTAGTATTGGTTGAATATTATTTATCTTTCACCATCAGGTTCGAAATCTGGTTCTGACCTACAGCTAATAGTTAAGACAGACACATTCCCAAGAATTAATGCAGATCTGTGGTTTTGGTAGTTTGGGTTTAGTAGGCCGGAACTGCGCCTCGTCGTGCCTGTCAGTTCCAGTCTCAGTCGTCATCCGATCCAGCCAACGCAATCCAATACAACGCAATATATTTTGGTTGTGCAAATGTAAAAATTACAATGCCAAAATCAGATCGAATTAAAGCTGTGCGTCAATCATTCAGCCTAGCCGCCCACTGAACGGGCTGAATGAATGAATTACTATTCTTTGGTTTGTTAGTTGGTTTAGAGGTGAGGAGGGCATGTTTTCAAAGAGGACTGGCGGTAGTGCGGTTGATTAAGCTTCGTGTGTACTGCACAGTTAATTAAATTACTCATAAATCTGGGCGAGTAATTGATTGGATGATTTGGAATAATAGTACATATACATACATAATGGCATAGTACAAAATTTGAATCCAAAATTACAACTGATTCAAATGCTAGCTTGAAGCTTAGCGAACTCCTCCGCTCTACTACTACGCAGGAAAATTCATTTTCAATTCTGATAAAAGGCCAACCGGATGCGTTCGGAATTATTGAATCCATTCCTGTTCCCGATTTGATTTAGAAACGCCCTTCGTAACTGCTAAAGTGCTATTCATGCAAGCCAAGTTCGTTAACCTTTCGCACATTATCTAGCTTCACAATAACAATTTAAATGCTCTGCTTTAACTTAATACCTGCAATATATTGTTATTTTTACCAACTCCACAGTTTCACAATACGGCTTGCTTTGCATTATTGTACGGCCTGTGTATTGCATCAAACGGCAATTCACCTCTAAAGTGTTTTGTTGCAGTAATAGTGCTTTTAATTGCCAATTTGATGTTTACTGCCATGCATGCCATGCCACACAACAGCACAGAAGAGCAATTGCAATTGCAATTACTGTACGCTTCTACCTGAAAATCCCTGTAGATTTAATATTAATAAATCCACTTTCACTCTCCGTCTCAATTTTCCGTTCGTTTCCTCTCATGCTTTCAATTAAGCATCCATCCAAATCCATGAATTTCTATTGAGCATCCGAAAATATCTTTGCTCTTTGCCTTTTCCAGAGTACATATTGCATTGTATTGTTGTGTGACTCATCCGCTAAATGTAGCACTCAACATACACGACAATAACAATACAAGGAGCATATGAAAAAAATCTAAAGTTATTTTTTACATGATTTCTCATGCCCCGTGGAACCCACCCCGCCCCGCCCATCAGTCACCAAGGAGGGCACAGGACTTCCCAGTGATTCAACGCCGCTCCGTGTATTCTGCATGACAACCACAATCTGCTGTGCAGTCCTCCATAAATTGTGTCATTCCCTCTGCGTGCATATAAATGGCAAACTTTTGCGGATGGACTACGACGTATTTGAGCGGCCCCTTGATTCCATTGCCCGCCGCCTACGTAAGTACGACGAACCAAATGATCTCTCTCCTTCCTCACTCGCCCTCCCCTCTCAGTATTTGCAAAATTCTACTCGTAGTGAGACTGAGACACTTCTGTTCGCGTTCTACTAATTCTCCCTTCCGACCGACTGCCTACATACATACATACACCACCACTAGATTTGCACATTGGAGTGCAATTTGCAGTTTGCAATCTCTCCTCTTCAACCCGTAAACAAAAGAGCACCCGCGTGTCCCCCTTTGTAGTTTTAGTTCTTGTATTTTGTTTTTGGTTGTGTTATTACTACTACTACGTACGTGTCGTGTCCTACCGTACCGTTCCCGATTCCTCCCGAATCTCTACTTCTGCTCCAGGATACTCGGAAACCCAAATCGTCTTTCAAAATAATTGATTTTGGAGCATTGTCACCAAATCAAGTCCCGGTGTTGGATGACTATTCAGGTAGGTGAGTGATTGGTTGGTCATGTCTCTTTTTGGGTGAGTGGATGCATGTGCATTGCAATTTGCAATTGGACTTTGTTTGACTGACAAGAGCAGGCTGAGTAATATGTTATTTAGTTGGCTTGCGCTTGCCGGTTGGATAACAATAATATCATTTGCGAGTTACAAGTTCAACTCACAATAATAAATTGCTAATGCTAATTGCGTCCAAATGAATCCACACCGCGTTTCAGAAGGTGAACGATGAAGTGAGAAGGTTAATTACTTTTAAGTGACTGAGTCAAGGCGAAGCACAGTCATCATTTCATATTTGGATTAAACTGGATTTAGCAAAACTTTTGGTAGGAATCATACAAAGTCTCGCTTTAACAAAGACTACAAGTGAAGCGTACAAAAATGCTATTATTATACTCACTGTGTATCGGCAAAGATTAATTTTGGTTGTCTGCTTGCTTATGGAAGGAAATACAATAAATCAATGAATAATTTGTTTGACAACGTTGGACATACAGTCAATTTGCAGTAGATCAGCACAACAAAGGCGCAGTTTGTTAGCATGAGTGCAATGTACCAACTACTAATCAACTTTGTTTAACTATTTGAATTTGCAAACAAACATTAAAGTGTTGTTCTCAGTCCGCCGCTTGATGAATTTGGTTGAATGTACATTGGGCTAGCTAAGAATTATTAATAAAGTTAGCGCTACGTCATGAACTCCGAGGCAGTACTCAATATCTAGTGCCTGTATCACAATAATGTTTTTGAAGCAAGTAGCACATACGCAGCAGTGTTTGTGACTAGCACCTTCCAAGAGTTTGATGGAGCTAAACGATTTTTTAAAATTAATTATGTCATTCGAGATACTATATACAATTTCGACTTAATACTATACTGCTCAGTTGGAATCCTCGATGTTCGGTAAATTGAAAATTGTTGCGACGTGCCGTGCAGTGTGATAGCAATTGAAACTCTATTTTTATCTGTTGACTGATAAATATAAACAAGCAAAGTTGACCGTTCTGGCCTACACCGCCAATATCTACTCTTTGAAGCCGACAAAACTGGCTCGTTTGGCCGAGGTTTGTATTCTGACTTTGAGTTAGTTTACTTTTCAAGATTTAGGTGAATTACTTTTCTTCTCTTCTCTTTTCGAGTTTTTATTTTAGTAACTTTGCGGGAAACTACTATTGGGGTCATTTGGTTAAAAAAAAAGTCTTCACAAAAAGTTGACGCCCAAGCCCCGAAGCCGAGCGGCTTTACGCCCAAGTGGATTATGGGGATAAAGCTACAAGAAGTGCAAATAATCGGCACAACATGACATGACACCGCCATGAAGTTGGTAATTTGCCATTGCAGGAAACTTGAAGAATTGCATAACCACTATCTGAGCCAAGTCTCATCCTATCATTCATCAAGAATGTTGCTATTGCTATTCCTAAACCTGCCTGCGTCTATCTACATTTATTTTAATATTGTTGCTATTTGTCGGAATTCAGGAAATGCCATGTGCGCGCCCTACTGTCGTTGGCCTTAATTTAGCATATATATAAAAAAATTGAAATCTCGATTTGAAAACCCGAATGGTTTGTCGCGATTTCTTGTTAGCTTCATGCCATGCATGCATGGTTTTGCAAAACCTACTTTATTAACATTATATGGAGAATACTTGTGTTGTGCTTTGAGCAGTGTGTTGTTAAAAGTTTGCTGTGCTTGTTGTAAGAGCACAAGTTTAAAGTTTGAGGCACCAAGGCTTTGCAGGAGAATAGGCATTTTATTCATTTGTCGATTGTCATGGCCTACTAATTTGTAAAAACAGTCTGGACGGTAGCAGGTAGTTAGGTGGAAATAAGTTCTTTTCATCCTAAATTCAAATTCAACCTAAAAATAATTATATTAAACATTAAAACGCAGCAAAATTACTGAGCATTGCATTGGAAATTATTCACGGGCTTGTGGTATGGTGCCGTGGGATTTTGACGTATATAAGAATAGGTGTTGAAGAAATGAAAATCCATTGTGTGGTGTATACGAATTTGGCAGTTTTTGCAAATTCAGCAAAGTGTCATTTTGTTATTTGCCATCAGTGCACGTTCATTTCATGAATTGGCTCACAGTTTACATTCGTCGCTAAGCAAATATATAGGCCGCATAGCCCACAAGACCAAGCTAGACACGTTTCAGTTCAATCAAGCAGAACAGAGCAGAGTTTCAGACAAGGGTGGGCGGAATAATTCAATAGTTTTATTGTCACGAATGGCTACCGCTGAACAAATGACATGACACAACTATTCCTTGAATAATCATTTTTCTTGTTTGTTATTACAGAGCGAGGAGTTACAATACAATGCCAGTAGAGTTTGGAACAAGGACCGACAAATGTGGTCTCAGCCGGGAGCAAGGAAGACTGTCAAATTTTTAAATACATTATCAACCATTTAGTTAAGCCACCGGTCAAATGACAAAAATGGCAGAAAAGATCAACAAAGGGGGTGGGTTGAATATTCACGTCGCGCCGCAATTAAGTAGCGGGGGCGGAGCGATGAGTGGAGCTACGGGTCTCGGAAAACCCGTCCCTATGAAATTGTTCTCCTCCTGGGAAGTGGATCGGACTCCGCCCAACTGCATTCCAAGGTCAGACTTTAAGCGTGTTCAAAACTCAATATCACAACATTTGCAAAATCTAACATTATTTAACATAGCATTTAGTTTGAAAGGAAAATTTAACATTTAAGTTTCATACGTGCATGAATAAGTCGTATTTATCATCACCGTCAGTTACCTTATGCTTTTTATTTTTCAAATAGTACAAAGTGCAACAAGTTGCCGTTTGGTTATCAGTTCTTTTGTGCGCATTTTATGCAAAATACAGCTTTCACATCCAAAGACCTATAGATTGCCCCCACGCATCTCAAAATGCATACACACTGGTGGTGGTGAACTCATTTCAAATAAAGTTATAAAGCTAGAGCCATTTTTTTATAAAATAATTTTTTTGTGGAACCACCTAGTTTAATAAAAGAAGACGTGTCTTAGTGTTGTGCACCTCACTCCTGCTCTTATGGTGTAATGGTAATCGTTGCTCAGTTGGCCATGAATAGTGTGCAGCGAGATATTTGCTATAAATCTGGAAAAGAAAGTTACAGGCTAGATAATAAATTAGACGGCTGGCAAGCAGCTCCATTCGCGAAATTGCAAATCCGTATTCGCAAAGTTGGCACATGTTTTCGAACATCTGGTTTGAAAGAATGTGTTGAGTATAAATAGTTCAGCTAGAATGGAAATTGTTATGTTCCAGAAATTGAAATGCACATGAATAACCAACCTGACGGCGCCAAAGCCGCATTTTTAGCAAATTCATTTTATGAAGTATGAACCTTTAAAGTTGGGGTCCAAAAGATAAGGGAGACGACGCCGTCGCCGGATATTTGCTAATTTGTTCGCTCCACTACTGTCCCATTAGTCCATGAGATTTATTTGCCCATGGTGAACAGATAGGACACAACGGCAAAGTTCGGTGGAAATTTGGAAAAGGAAACAGTTAGGGAAACTGTTGCTTTATTGCTTTGCTTGTCCTGATCTTTTGTCCGGTTTACATCGAGCTGGTCAATGGCGATGTTTTTATTTATTGGTCTGTTAAAAATGGCTTGCATTCGGTCGTGACGTTATTCTGCTCTGTCCAAACATTGCCAAGAACAGTGGGCAACCACGCACTCAATTATCTCAATTTGCTCTTATTAGGGTCTGAATTGTATTAAATCTCCAGCTTAGTTGGTGCTTTGGTTTGCTTAGCTAGGAATGTTTTTATCTTGTCGTTTGGCTCGGGACTCAAATTGAAACATGCTATTTTTAGATATTGATTTGCGAAAAGAACGTAGTTGTAGCCTGTGTGCTAGACGAGCCGCGTCTCCTCTTGTCCTCTTCCTTCACACAGACCTGCCTGAACTCCAAGGACACAGAGTAGATTGGTTAAAATTTGTTTAACTAGCGTTTGAAAAAGTTGAATATGCTGACAGGGCTAAAAAGATGAAAGATTCACAACTCAGTTTATTACCGAGCACACATGCTTTAGCATGTGGCACAGGTATTGTAATCGTTTTGTCTGTCCGTCCGTCTGTAGCTTTGCAGCGCGGATTGGCATTAAAACCTAAATGCGGCTTCATACTGCTTCGGTGACGAAAATTGATTGGGATTAAAACCGCGTTTGGAAGCGGTGTGCTTCCAACATGTACCTCACGAAGCAAGGAAGCGTCTTATTTTAAACCTAATCGTGGAAGCTAGGTGGT
>JAAXYW010004036.1:0-10116 GCA_036851895.1 Orthonychiurus folsomi | reverse complement strand
GACATTTGGGATTTTCTAATTTTGGGCGGAATTTTCCATTTTTTTCCGAAAAGTTTGTTGATAAAAAATGTAATCAAAGAATAAAAAAATTATGACCCCCTTTTCCGCGGAGCACTTCATTTCTTGTCTTTAAAACATTTGTATTTGAATGTTTTTAAAATTCTTCAGAGTACGAAGAATTTCCATTTCTTTAGGTCTTGAGTTATTTTCTCCACCTACCGTGGGTTACCCATACCAATCCGTACTACGCCAAAAGAAAAAGCGTCTGTATATGTATTTGCCCCTCCTGCACGTGATCTCCAATCCATGTTCAATAATAATAATGGCAGGAGTGATCCGTACTAAACAATTTCTCTTTCCAAATAATTATATTAGAAGTCAAGTGAGCGTCAGGAATCCATTGGTGGAGTGAGTATTGTGGAAGTGACCATGTGGGGAAGGAGGTCATGTCATCCTGGTCTCGCCCTTTGGACACTTTGCCTACGTAAGTCCTTCAAAGTTTGGCTTGGGCTATTGCCCTTATGGCTATACTACACTATAGTGCGTGCACAGTGCATGTACATATGTAATCTGCAAAGTACGCACTTACCTACTTTTGGCCTTGAGCGCCCTACTATCATTCCATATCGCATCTGATTTGACCTGGGTTAGGTTTTTATGAAGATTTAAACGTTTTTGAAGTTCTTTGATGTCAAAATCAAAATGTAACTTTTTGTTTATGCTGCGGGGTATGGATGACATACTACTTGATAATGTAATGCGGTTGCGTTTCCTGGTCCAGAGTTAAATATCGTAAACTTGCTTTTGCTTTATGAAACGAAGAATGGATTTTAAAATTTTACCATAGCTATAGGTTAAGCGGTCCATTACTTTTATTGCGTCTAATTGTGCCGAGGCCTCGCTTTGGTTTAACATGGTTAAGTTTGGGAGTAATTAGTTTGCATTCACAATCACAAAACCATGAATAATTAATAATTGGAGAAAAGCATTGCTAGCACATGATCACTAGTGTAGTGATCAATGTCATTTCGCATTCAAATGTTGTATACTAACACTACCTTAAAAATTACAAATGAGAAGAGCGTCGAAGTTCACATTAAGTTCTCTATTATATCTTGTGTTTCATTATTTCAGATTTGTCTTCAATTAATTGTCTCGAATGTGAATACTTCAACGTAACGGATTGCGCTGTAAAAGGGCCTGATGGATCATGTGCAGAAACGAGACGAACAGTTACATGTGAAGAGCCTTCAAATGCCCAGGGTTGCTTTGTGCTCTGGCAAAGACATAACCAAACTGGGAAAGAAACTGTTCGAATGAAAGGATGTTTCACAAACGATAAGCAGTGCGCTGGTTTGGAAACATGTGTTGAGAAACGTCATGGAATGCGAAAAGAAAAATCACCTGAGACAGCCCATCACACTCTTTACTGTTGTTGCGCCAAAGATTTGTGTAATCGGGAATACAAGTGGGAGCCCGAACCAACTCCTGCGGCCAAACGTGAGTTGTGTTAATAATTCTATATGAGTTCAGGCTAATAACTTATTAGGTGAATTAAGGAAATATTAAATATGAACCGACATTTCAGGAAAACCAGTTCTCATAACTGCAGATGAACCCCGAACATCACCAACCGTCTTGGCGATCCTCATTATACTTCCAATTGTGTGCTGCATATTTGTTGGCTTCTTGTGCGCCGCATATAGACGAATATGGAAAAAACATCTGTCTAGTTCGTCCTCAGGATTTCCAGACGAGGAAAACATTTTGCTTGACAAACCTGACAGCCCCGATGGTTTGTTTCAAAGCCTTGGGTGGGATATTTTGCGTAAAAATTTTATTAAATATATTTTTGCTCATAGCTCCTCAAGTTACCCTATTGGAGGTGAAAGCCTCTGGCCGATTTGGAAATGTTTGGAAAGCGTCAATGGCTGGCCATCCTTCATATGTCGCTGTCAAAATTATTCCCCTTCGTGAGAAAGCATCTTGGAAGTTGGAAGAAAGTGTTTACGCGCTTGCTTTTATGAAAGAAAGCGATTTGGTTTTACGATTTATGGAAGCACGGACTATAACAACCATGGATACTATGCAGCTTTGGTTAATTTCTGAATTTTTAGAGTACGGTTCACTCTATGACTACCTTAAGGTGCGAAACTGTTTTAATGGAGTACCGGCACAACTTGCTAATATTTTATTAATGTTTGACTGGATTGCTTACAGGGAAATGTGTTGACATGGAATGAGTTACTGAAAATATCAGTAACAATGTGTCAAGGGCTAGCGTTCCTACATGAAGAAATAGATGCGGGAGCAAAGGGGCACAAGCCTGCAGTTGCCCACAGAGATTTCAAGTCAAAAAATGTACTCCTGAGGCCTGACCTGACAGCCTGTTTGGCCGACTTTGGTTTAGCCCATATATTTTATCCAGATGTACCTGTTGGCACTTGCCATGGGCAGGTGAGTGAGAATAATATTAAAGCTATTATTATATGACGATGGTATTGAATGATGTTTTGTTTATATTTAATTTGGAATAAATTAAACAATCTGTGATGCTGATTAGGTTGGGACAAGGCGCTACATGGCGCCTGAAGTGCTCGAAGGAGCTGTAAGTTTTACAAGAGACAACTTTCAGCGTATTGACATGTACGCATGCGGGTTGGTGTTATGGGAGCTTGCTTCAAGGTGTAGTACTCAAAAAGTAAGATTTCATGAATCATGGTGTAGTCGTAATCACGTAGTCGTTTCTCGGCACATTTTTGTATTTATGAATTAAACTTTGTTTTAGGGTCCTATTGGAGAGTACAGGTTGCCATTTGAGGAGTACATTGGTCAGCATCCCACATTAGAGGAGATGCAAGATATTGTAGTAACGAAGCGAATGCGCCCAACCATCAGAAATGATTGGTTAAGTCACCCAGGTATGGCAGTTTTCTCAGAAGTTCTAAAGGATTCGTGGGATCAGGATGCGGAAGCTCGAATCTCTGCCTCATGCATCGTTGAAAGATTAACAGCAGTCAGTAACAAGTTGACTGTAGTGATATAGTGGACTTGAAGTAATCACAACAGGGAAGAAGAATTTAAATTTAGGTTTATTTTATTAAATATAATTTTATTTATCATCGGTGACTTTACGTGTAAAGCCCACAGCCCACGTAGGAAAGGAATGGGTAGGGTAAATTATATGCTGCTAGGACTCCACTATTGGAAACAGTATCGTTTTAAACCAGTGCTGCTGCGCTTATGACCGCTGGGCTGATATCGAAGTGAATGCAAGACCTGTAAATCTTTTTCTTGCAATATTGCAATGAATTCAGTCCTTTTGTATTCAATTACTCTGGGAATTATAAATGACAAATTAACATATATACATATTTAGCAAAGTCATCTATTTTCGTTTGAAATGCTACACACAGTACAATCAATCTTAGAATACATTTAAATGCATCTACATTATTGCTTCAATGGCCGAAATGCCATTGTTGTTGAATTAAGCTGTTTACAATAGCTCGTTTCTTCTAAAACTACTAGGGATGATTACTAATTGGGTCTTTGTATTTGAGACTTGTGAATGTCAGTCATAGGCACACATTTATTCACATTTGTTGTATTAACTTGTGCCAAGCCAACTTTTATCACAAACATTTGCACGTTTGGCTCCAACTCTTAACGAAAAACTTGTGATTGATGCAAGTTGTGGTTTTCTAGTCCATTTAATTTGATGTAATGAAATCCGGGGTTTACAAACTGAAACAGAACTGTTTAGAATCAGCATTATGTACGACGTTAAACAGCTTCCATCCATCTTCCATTATCCACAGTTCAACATTTGTCTAAATTTAAAAACGAGGTAGGCAAATATAGTTTGATTGAAGAATAGTCTACTTTGTCAGGCAAGGTAATAAACCTCTAGCTTGACTTTGTCATATTTTCAACTCCCTTACCTTACTAGAGGCTAAATCACCGATTCAAGTCAAACGCTTGCGCCTATGTCGCATTGACAAAATTGTATAGCTCAATAAACAAATTAATACAGCCTTGCCGGGTACGGACATGGCTGATGTATTGAGAAAGGTTATAAAATGTTCAGAGAGAATTAGGTGAAATTTTGAGTTTCTCCTCTTATGACATGGAACGAAGCAGTCATCTTCACCCGAACCAACAAAATACAAATTATTGAAACGAGTACCTAAACACAATTTTGATCAAATTGTTCTATCTAACTAGCTGGGCAGTTTTGCTTACGGTGGTATTTAGAAAAAAGCAATTTCAATGCTAATTAGGCTAACAATTTATGTTAGAACTAAAGACTAGTAAAGTAATTTAGCTTTATTCTGATTTGAGAGAAAATCGTTAATATTAAGGTGGTTGGTTGTTCAAATCTAATAAGTCTATCACCAAAGCTTCGTTTATAGTTCGCTACCTCTAATGTACAAATTAGCGAGTAGAAAAGGAAAAAATAAGGGGAGACGGAAACGGCGTCACTGTGACTCCTAATACAAATTTATGAATGAAGTATGATGTTAAGGTGGGTGAAAAAAGCATGCCTGTTATGTATGCTTGTGTAGTTTGTAGTGGAAAAGTATTATAAAACTTGCGGGTTAAAGAGGCTGCTGATTGTTATGACAAATGACATTCCTTGCATTTATCACATTCATTATGGTCATTATGTGTGAACCGGAATTGAGACTGGGTTCTGGTCTGCGCTCTGTACTGAGTTGTGACTGACTTAATTTCCGGGGTCAAACTAATTACTACAAATTCACACAAGGGAAAATGTTTCTATTTCTACCAACAGTAGAACATTTACGACGGGAATGAAGTTTTAGAATGTGACGAAGAAGGCGTAGTAGCACTAAACGGGTAGTATAAAGTTTGGCTTTGGTGTGCGAAAAGTTGTAAACATAATTTATATATTATTTAATAATTATGTAAAGCCTGTAGGCATACGCTGCTAACTGAAATTGTTACTTATTAATGTTGCTGTAATTATTACCAAACGTTGACAAAAACGCATTTATTACGTTTGCAAACAACTTACTTAAATGCATCGCAATTCAATGAAAGCAAGGTACAACATGCAAAACATTAAGTAATACTTTTTAATACATGAAACTCATACTTGCTATAGTTTTATCCAAGTAAACAAAACTTGAAACCTCATCCATCATGAATAAATTAATAGCTTCGTAATTCCGTCTGATGTATTTTTTTCTTCTAAACATATTCAGTCTGGAAACAAGACTAAAGTATCAGTACATATCAACAGTCAGTCTACATCTGTCTACAAATAACATGTTAAAATTGATTGTTTAAATTAGCAAAGTCGTGATAGTAAAAACAGTTCAGGGTCTCTATGTTTTAAAATTATATATACGTAGATTTCCTTCCGTTAATAAGTCTGAAGGAATTTCGTTGAATTTTGTCAAAAAAAACGAGCCCGGCTGCTCTTTCAACGGCCTCGACTGGCACCTGAAACAGTTTTAATGGAATTGACTAAAATTTTCAGTTGCATCTAAGGACCATGTCTAATTCTAATTCACTTACTTGAAAACTGTAAAGTGGCGTGTTGTCATCTAACGGCTGATTGGCCATAATATATGCTTCAAGATCCAATTGCCCAGGACCAGCCTCGGCAACGACAACTTTGAAAAAATGGGTAGGAACGGCGACATTATTGGGTCCTATCACCTCGTAGTGAACGTAGCTCTTTCCATTTGGGTCTCGCCTGATATTAATAATCAAAAAATTATCAATAGTGGGTAAAAACAAGTTGGGCGTTACAACTCAAGTGTTTACACCAAAACTTACCTTGGGAGGTACAGTGGTCCGGTACACACGTAGACATTGTTATAGTTTTTGGTCAAATTCCGGACATGTTTCTCAAGGCGATTCCAAGAATCCCGATTGAAGCCCTTACCAACTTGAGGTGCCATATTTGACAAAGTAAATGTTTGTTCACAATGATGTTGAGCTAACCGATGATTTCCAGCAGCAGCCAAATGACCCCGGTCATATCCACTACCCTTGTAATCCCGATTAGTGGCACGAAAGAATGGGTGAACAGCAAGATCTTCATAAAATTCGCATTTTGATCTATCCACTTGTGGATTGTATTTAACGTTGTGCCTTGTTAAATGTTCAAATACCCAATTGGGCACTCGGTTTCTTCTGTCGTATGATAATACGTAATCATCAAAAGATTTGACTTGATCCAGACTAGGGAATCCAAATCGCATTATCTAAAATTGAAACACAAATTACAAACTGTTATCACAAAGGTTCGAGTCATATCTCGCCTTTCAAAATAAAGTAAATTTTACCTCTGAAACACGATTTTGCTTCGGGTCAGGATTTCCCCAATCCCAATTGGAATCTACTGCGTCCTTAGATGAAATGGGAATAACTCCTCCTTGACCGGGGGGAGTTGTAAAAGGAGCTGCTGCATTTACTTTAATTCTATAGTTAACTTGTGTTCGGTATCGTTCGGTAAGAATTCCTCCAACCCATGCGATTAATCCAACTCCGCCCACTTTCATTAATTTCCGCATATTCAGGCCTTTGACTTTGGAAAGATAGATTTAAATGCTCAAATCTGAAAAGAAGATCAACATATTATAAATGTTATTGACATTTTGTGTCCAGAAATGTGCCCCAATGCAATTTTTTAATTCTAACCTCCTAACTTCTTCCGCTTAGAATCTGTACACCAACCAAATCCTCCTGGGTCCAATTGCAGACTTCGTTATCTCCGCTTCCGGCAGTTATTTATTGTCCACCGTGACCTCATCCAATGTTACTACTAATTTGATTAGCAATCTTTCCTCAAAAGCGTTTTTTAAAAAACGAAATTCTTCAAGCAAAAAGTCTTAGCTCCATAACCAGAAGCAGTATACATTCGCACACATGAAATTTGAATCCTGGGCTTCCCTTGCCGCACACGGCAATCTTACTTGTCTCAAGTGAAGCTGCATTTTTTATCCAATGTTGAATGTTATTTCAGTTGTAAATTTGTATTTCTTATTAAAGCTATGGGGAAAAGTTTAAACATGCTTATAAAATGCATGTGTTCTGAATTTAAATATTTGAAATCATTTTCCAAAAGCTAGTCGTCGTACCAAAGTTGAACGGTGAGAAACGGCAGAATCGGTTTTAAAAAAAATCAAAACAGTTTTTTAATAAAAGTAAGTCTTCCTACGTCGTCTTTTTCGAGTTCGGATCGCAGCTACGATTACTAGAAATAGTTTCACCGGATTCTCTTGCGATTTGGTACTTATGGCGTGGTCTCAGTGGATATCCTGAGTTTGTTTCTTTGTTTGCTGACCAATTTGGTCCAATGCGGTTATTGGATCTTGGTAGTTTATAGTTTGCATCTGATTTGAATGCTTTACAGAATGGAAATAAACGAATTTTGACCTATTGCATTTTGCATTATGCATACTCAAAATTGAGCTCAAATGTTATTTTTTGGACAATTTATTTCACTGCGTGTTGAATGCTGGAAACACCTAGACAAATTGTAGAATAAGATTTAAAATTTGAACTCATTTGTAACTCGTTGTCCTTCGTCTGCAACGTAATGCAATATTGTATCCATATCCGCTCGAGTTTTCTCAGGATAAGCCGTCAGTACTAATCTGAACGCGTTTGGAACATTCTTATGGGGTAAAGGTGCGTAGCCAATCATTACTTGATCCTGCAGCAACAATCTTCTCTTGATTTCAGTTGTTATCTAAAATTTGATTATAAATTGTTAGTTTGGATTTCTAAAATTTTCTGATTCAGATTTGCTTCGCAAATTTATGCCACTTAACTGACAATGCTTGTGCCCAAACACTTACTTGTTCAACCTTTGCCCACCATTCTTCCGTTTTTTCTTGTTTTCTCATACTTGGAGGGATGTACCAAAAGAACACATTTGTGCATTGATATGTATCCGAATAAAGAAGAAATTCCTCGCTGTTTCTTAGTTGTTCAGCAAAGTATCTGGTCAAGTCATTTGAAAAATTAATGAGTGCGAAACATAGTTAAATTTGCAATAATTTTTGCTAACCTTGCACAATCTTCCGTATTTTCAATTGCTTCCTTGAAACCATTTGGTCCCATCGCTACCCACATCAGCCAGAGCTTAAAAGCGTCTGCTTTTCTTCCACATTGAACACCTGTTGCATAAAAGTCTTATTAGCCAATGCCGAGACGCTGCTCTCTTTAAAATTTCAGGAGGAATTTAATTTTTATATTGCCTTACTTTTATCACCAGTATCATCGTACGACGAATTGTAGTGTTTATTTGTTTGAAATAAGTAAGGAGCTTTAATGGAATTACAAGCAGCGAGTAAGCCAGAAGTCTTGGTTAGGAAAACGGAGCACTGGAGAGGAGTACCCAACATTTTATGCGCGTTCCAACATATAGAATCACATCTGTAAACAAATCAACATTAAAAAGCCGATCGAAAATTTTGAAATACTGTCGCCACCAACTTTTCAATTCCCTGCAGCCATTTATTTTTCAATTTTTCTGAAAATATGAAAGATCCGCCCCATGCTGCATCACAGTGTAACCAAATTTTCTCACGTTGACAGACCTAAGGGTTAAATATTTTAATATCATTCCTGTTCAAAATTTAGTAATTGGTATTTAATTGATTACTTCCACAATTCCAACCAAAGGGTCGAATGCTCCTAGAACTGTCGTGCCACAAGTTGCAACAACAGCAAATGGAGTTTTTCCAAGCGCTTTACATTTTTGTACTTCGAGTTCCAATTCCGTCGTAATCATTGCTCCATTTTTCGCAGTTTTGACTTTCACCACATTATTTAAACCGATTCCCATCCAGTTTGCTGTTTTTGAAATCGAATAGTGAGCCTGATGTGAGAAATTTGAAAGCATTTGCTTAGGTAATTAAATTTAGTATTAAAAATAAATCAATGTTACTCACATCTTCCGAAGTAAATATGACTAATGCAGGAATCCCGTACAATCCCTCTGTTTTTATATTGGGAAACTTAGCTGTCCTTGCTGTTACTAATCCATACATATTTGCAATACTTCCCCCTGAAATACAATGTTAATTATTTAGCAATGTAAACATTATTGTCAAAAGCTCATACAATTCTGAAAACATTTGCAAAATACAACGCAATTATGTTTTCATATTCTCACCCGGTGCAAATATTCCGTCTCCTTCTTCTGACCCAAAGAATAATTGTCGAAGTCTTCGCAGTACAATTCTTTCAGTCAGCACAAATACTGGGGCTGCTTCAAAAGTATGCCTACAATAAAATTTGATTAATGGAAGTTATCATTTTTAAATGTGTGTCAGTGTTGTTGTGACATACACATTGGTGTTCATTTTCTCCACAATAAAAGCGGCTGCCAGTCCGACTGGATTTGCTCCTCCGTACATTTGATTCACAAACATGGGGTGGGATGTGTTGACACATTTTTCCATAATAAACTGTATAAGATTTTCCAATTCTATTTTGTTTTTCCCATTTACATTTGATATTTGTCCTTCCAATTCCTTCTCCAAATCTTCTGGTGATATGAAGCTCAGCAGGTTCGGTGCGGAGTAGGACACAATCTTCTCCACCAGGGAGTTTATAGAATGTGACATTTTGTAAAAATTGATTTGCAGTGATGTAAGGTAATATAATATTTCGTTTCCAGCAAAGAATACCACCACCGGCTGTTTGTCACTCTAAACAAAATGCACGCAAGTTTCGTTCCATCGATCGTTCCGTCGGATTCGGACTGCTAAACTGCATGTGTGGCTGTCGACTACGAGCATATGCACCTGGCGCGTGATGCTGTGCAAAAAGCCAAACCCGTTTGCTTTTCGTCTAGTTAATCATGTATTATTTATGACAAATGTGGGAAATGCCAAACTACTCATTAATCGCACCATTACAATTCATAAACGCATACGAAACTTGATATCGATTGGATACTTGAATGAGATGATTAGATTAGAGTTTTAGTAGGTCGTAGATGGAAAACCCATTCATTATTAGAGCAGCTGCATGCTTGCATGCTGCTGCCTTATAGGTCTTTCCGGGTGTATGTAGTCGTCGTCGTCGTCGTCCGCACTCTAGCCTTTTTGTTTTTGGTCAGAT
>JAAXYW010004035.1:0-10118 GCA_036851895.1 Orthonychiurus folsomi | reverse complement strand
GGAGAGTTGAAACTAGGTCCTTCGACTTCGATTAGTTGAAAGGCCATTAAATTACCTTTCCAACGGTGTATTACACTTGACTCAACCAAAAAAATTGGCTAAGTTATTAGCACTTTCATTTGCATGAAAACCTTGTCCCATCACTTTCTGGAGATACTGTATACATTAAGAGGCAAACGTACTCTTCGTGACACTGAACACTATTACTCAATATTTGTAACTAATGACCTCACCCCTCGTCAGCAACTCGAGTTCAATGAACATAGATTAGCCAACCAAAGCAGACCGTATCAACCCCACACACATCCATCCCAAACGCAACAAAATGCAAATGCAGTGATTAACAACCCGAACAACTCTGCTGCTGACAAAATAAAAATAACCAATTCCTCAACAGAAAAAAGTCGACTAATAAGGATTCCTCTGTGTACGCTTCACCTGGGCTCCAGCGGTTGTATGAATCAAGAAACATTACAAACCGTCCGAGAAGTACGGCGCAATGACTACCTCGTGCTACCCGTGGCTACAAAGGCATTCTTATCAATGCACGCTCCATGAAAAACCCATCACACTTCTTACAAATATTAGATATTATTACTAATGAAGAACTTGACATTTGTGCTGTCGTGGAAACATGGTTCTCATCAGATTCTTCAATCCCTGAAATTCCTGGCTTTAAACTTATGCATTCGTCGAGACCTTTACAACGTGGCGGTGGTGTAGCCTTCTTTTATCGTGATCAATTTAAATGCTCCTTAGTACTCCAGACTGATTACATGGACGTAGTTTTAAACCAAACCGAGTACCTACTCGTAAGATTAAAAATGGGAAACTTTGCTCATTTTTATTGTGCCTGCATTTACAAACCTGATAAAAAAAACCCGGCTGACCTACGGCGAATCCTCAAATTAATACTACACACAGTGGGCAATGCGACATGTGTCTTGGTGATTTTAATCTAAACTTGATGGGAGTTTACTGTGCCAACACTGCAAAATATGTTAACATGCTGCATAGAATGAATTATAAACAACATGTGCAAGTGCCAACCCGCGGTGAAGCTCTGCTTGATCACATATGGTCAAATCAAAACGCCATTGATAATGTGTGTGTTATAAACACGTTCATCAGTGATCACAAATCTATTGGGTTTGTCATAAACTTAAAGAAGCCTAAAATTCCACCCGAAATAATCTGCTGGCGTGATCTATCGCTCTCAGAACCAGTACTATTCTGTCAAAAGATCGAACTACTGTCCTGTAACAACTACCTTTCCTCCTGGCCGATTGATGACTACTTTGAAAAATGGCTGACTTATCTCACAGCAGTATTGGATGTTCACCTTCCAGTTGAACAAAAGTCCATCGTTCCCTATCCCAATAAAAAGTTTCTGAGTGCAAATACCCAACAGTTAAAGTCACAACGTGAAATGGCATGGAAAACCAATGCAAACTTCTCAACTCCACAGTCCAAGTCATATTTATGTCTCTTAAATCAACAAGTGAAAAAAGCCATCCGAGTTGATACCAAAAATGCAATCAACTTTTATATTAAAAGACGCGGCTTTTATCCAGGAATCTCCCGTGTTCTCCGTACTAAAGCTAAATCAAAGCACGAGTGCAATGTTGTTGACGTCGACGAGGAGCCAAATAACAAATACTTTGCTACAATGTGCCTGACTGACACAAGAAACCACCCTGTAACCATCTCTGATTTTGGAATTCCCCAATCTGATTTTAATATTCAGACTTTAACCTCCTTTGATCGGACAACAGCATGGAATTGCTTGAAGGATAAATCCTCAACTTCCGCCGACTGCCATGGCCTGTCCCCAAAACTTTTAAGTTTATTGATCGATTCGTCAGACTTTCAGGAATATGTTGTTGATTTTTACAATTTAATTTTAAATAACCATGCTCTTTCCAAGTGCTTCAAGTCCAGTGTTATCAAACCATTACGCAAGAAATCTAACTTACCAACCACTGAGTTCAAAAGCTGTCGTCCGATCTCTACCTTGCCTATACTAGCAAAACTCCTTGAATGAATTGTCTACAATCGTCTTCGGATATATCTTCATGATATCAAATTCTTTTCCCCATCACAATATGGATTCCGTACTGGCCATGGAACTGAGCATGCTATACTAGCAATACTACATGCTGCCTTCACTGCCATCGACAATGGTAAAGTACTAGTTCTGGTGACCCTGGATGTTAAGAACGCATTTCCTTCAGTTTCAAGAGAGCACCTTATTAAAAAATTAAATGCCCTGAAAATAAACACTGGGTTTTTCTGCGAATATTTGTCCGACAGAACACAAAGGGTCAAGACTCAGTTAAACAAGCTCAAAAATTATGCGGCTGATGTTTGTGGCGTGCCACAGGGCGGAGTACTAGGCCCCTTCCTATTTAACATTTTTATAAACGATCTTCCCAAAATACCAAAACATTGTGATGCTGTGATGTTTGCTGATGACTCGTCCATCATGCGCTCTTGCTACCCAAGCGAAATACAAAATACCATCCGACTGGTTGAATCTGATGTGGTTGACATTTATAAATGGATGAATGAACAAGGACTTGAGCTTCACCCCAATAAGACTGAGTGTATTGTGCTTGGCTTACCTACAAATGTTAACAAGATTGGTGAAATCGAACTTAAAGTCTGTGATGCAGTGATAATCTCTCAACCTAGTATCAATGTTGTCGGCTGTACTATTGATAACACACTTTCCTTTAACCTACACATATCTCAGTTAGCTCGTAAATGTTATGGTCAACTGTCTCCATTATATACACTACAGCCTTTAATTTCAAGGGAAAATATGATTATATTGATAAAAGGCTTGATTTTTTCCAATCTCAATTACATGTCATGTGTTTGGGGGCTAGCAAATAATGAAAACCTGAAAGTTGTTGAAAAGATAATAAAGACTTCGGCTCGTCTAGTATCAGGTTGGCGTAAGTATGATCATGTGACAGAGCTACTCAATTCGGAGCAAAAGTGGCTAGGGCTTAAGCAAACACATATTCGTGCTGTGCTGTGTTTTATGTACAAAATTTTAATTATGGTTGCTCTCCAGAATATTTTAAGAACTTGTTTGTTTTAAATGCCGCGGTACATTCTCATAATACGCGCAGTGCTGATAGGCTGCATCTCACTGTTGTGCCTCATTCGAAACGTGGAATGAAAGCGGTTTCACATTACGCTATAAGCTATTGGAATCAATTTAAGGACTCTTGTGTTAAAAAAGAATTTGATGACCTAGTAAGTTTCCGTATGTTTAAGAATTTTGTGACTGACCATTTAATTAAGAATTACAATAGGATATAAGTTTAATCAATGTTTGTTAAAATTATTCAATGTAATGGCCTTGTTTAAGGGTGTTGATTAATAAATCAATTTAATTTAATATTACCTTTGTGGAAAAAATTTGTGGAGCCAAATTTCAAACAGGCGTAGTATTTTGTGCAGTGTCACATCATTCTAGACCATTGTCTTCCTTCCTGTATTAGTCTCAACCGATTCCGGGCCGCGCATGTCGCGCGACCCTATTGTGGGTTTAAGTCGCGCGGAGACTTCTGGTAAAATTTTGTTGAATTGAAAGTTGGTGTTTGTTGATGCAAATTGCAATTACATGATGTTTAATGTGTATTTGCATTCAACAACAAGAATAATTCCAATTGCTTTCTAATGATAATATAGAAGCTGGATGCGCAGCGCAACATAAAGGCCATTAAAATTCGTCTTCAAACTTTATTTACCAAACTAGCTTTAAACTTTATTTTAACTTTGTCGTGGCATAGGCAAACTGGTCTGTCTGCGTTTAAACCTCCTAGGTAAATACAAAAATTCGCATTATCAACGGCGAAAAAGTATAAAGTAGAACATTTGAGGATGTAGACAAAATGGTATGGATAGTCTTAACAGGATCAACATCTCCTGAGCGTACGGGGGACGCCATGCTTCAGCACGAGTATCTCATACTTAGTAATATCGATCTCCCCTTCGCTTTTATTCAAAAAGCCACGACGAGCACATGGATAAACTGCTTCCAGCCACAAATGCTCAATGACACGGCCAATGTACAGTAGTTCTCCTTCCAGTGATCTCCCAACAGGAAGAGCATTCTCTGGAAAATTTCCGCCGGAGTTCTGGCTCCAGGTCACGGATTCAGCTGGGGTCACAAGCACCTGGAAATTGTGTTATGCATGTATTACGGAGCACATACGTTACTGTTTTCCTAAAATGGTTATAATTTCTGTGATTTCAATTTGTATTTATTTTTTCTTCACTGGCTGTACCTCATATTCAGTTTTTTTCACACCTCCATCAATGGAGATAACGGCAAATCCGTTGGACGCGAACAAGAATCCTGGTATTGCAACCCCATTGTGCTCGGCACGGACGACGTACATTTTTTCTCCATAAGCAAATCCGCTCACCAATGCACCGCCTGGAACTGAGCCATTGGAACAAGGTACCCATGTTGTCCCTTGGAAGGTTTGGACAGTGGCAGACTTGGATTAGAGAAATAGTAAGTTGTTTATTTGTAGTGCTTTGGAAATAAGGTTTACGACCTCATTGTTCAACTAGCCGAATAAATGGCATACCGTAAATGACATAATTGAAGTTTGGTGCCGAATAGAAGTCTGGGTTCTATTACAAGCCTGGGCATAAGTTGAACTCTGCAAATAGAAGCCGGGTTCAATTAGAATCGATCGCTACTAGCGTAACTATGGAATTACAAGACATAAGCATGTTATATCCCCTAACATAAATAGGTCAGGAATTACTTTTGACACGAGCTGCTGTTATATTTGAAAACGTGAATTTTTGAATTTTGTTTGTAGATAAAACCAATAACATTGTTGGAAACAGAAATTTGCAAGGCTTACAAACAAATTTTCAAAATCTAGCCAGCGTTTTTTATTTTTTTTATTAAACACGTTGAGAACAAAGGGAAAGAAAAGGACAAAAATGCAGGCCGCTGTACGTAGCCAGTGAGTATTAGGTTAATACACTGGGGTTTCCTGCAGGCTACATGCGGTCTGTTCTGCAACACAGGAAAGATGTTTGGTATAATCCCTTCATATCCTCACAACGTTTCACAATTATGATGTTTAACAACATTGATTTTTCGGACTAATAACTTTAACATGTTTAAAATAATTGCTGCCATCAAATCAGGTGCAATGATTTGCTGCTAAACATAAAATTTGTGTTTGCAAATCGAAAGATTAACTTAACTTTACAAAACTGAACAGAGCGCCCAGTCATTTGGTGGGTCGCGCATAATTAAAATTTGGCGTATAAATTGAAAGCTTGCTTGCTTTAGCTGCTTAGCTGCTCATACACAACGGACTAACCAATAAATTTTGTTGCGGTTGTTGCTGCTTGTGCTTGGGTTGCAGTACTTCCCCACTTCTAATTTTAAATGCAACCTTAAACTCTGCACGAGTTGAAGACAGATGGCTTATATTCTGCTTGGGGTACATGCCCGTACATCCAAATCCCTCCATAACGTATTCCATCACAGATCGATTGAATATGGAGACAATTGGAAAATTCCAAAGGACGTCACGTTTCTAAAAGCACGGAAAAATAGTTGTTTCAAGAAATTAATTTGGCGCATTTTTTTAATATGGATCAGCGTACTTCTTCCAGTTTTAATAATATTTTTCCGCAATATCTCCCTTCTCAAGATTTATTTGCAATTAAAAGAATTGCCCAGTGTAGATAATGTTGATAGTTTAACATACACACGAGAAATTTGTCGCCGTGACAGACGAGGATGTGAGAATTTGGATCAATCTTGAGGTCTACAAATATTTGTTTTCTCACAATTTAGATTATGGATTTGCTACTACACAACACCACAGTAATAACACAAACGTATTGTAGTAGCACGGATAAATTTGCATTTTAGACCTGACTGGCGGTACTCGTCAAGATTAAATCGTATCTCTGCCTCGCCTGATAAGGACTCTTTTTCATCAAGTTTATGTTTTGATTTGAAATGTTGTAGGGCATCCATATGTTTTAAGTTCTCTTCACAATCATCCAGTGAATGCAAAGGACATGGACGTGGTCTGTAAGATATTTCAACAGTAACAAATTTGATATAATTTAATATGTATTGAAGAGCGTGCTAGTAATTTTTGAAAACATGTAAGTGGTAGTACCGGAATCCGCATGTTTTTATGTGTTCTCCGATTAATTCCCCCTTGGCTGTTGCTTTGCAGCCATCCGCCTTGTAAGTGCATTCATGCACAGAGGAAGAGATAATTTGCTCAACAATGAAATTCCTTGCGCCGGACAACCTCTCTTTGCAAAGTGGACACTCTGTTAACCTAGGCTTGCATATATTGCAAATGCTATGGCCCGTGGCACACATGTAAACAGGTGGTGACATCACATCATGGCAGACTGGACACTCGAGTATTCGTAGCAAGTCCCGTTCTGATGCTACATTCAACAAAGACGGCAATGTGGAACTAAAATTTAGATTAAACAGCCTTTATTTTTAAATATTTAAACAGAAATATTATAATAAACGAAAAAGCGTTGAGAAAAAATAAGCTTCTGTTTACCCAGAAGCCATTTTATTGTTGGAGCCCTGGTGTAATTTTATTGCAAATGTCCACTGGCAGGGCAAGACTCATTAATGTTGAGACAGTAAATTACATGAATAAAGTGTAAAATGTAGTTTACAATGTGATAGCCCGTATCAGTTAGTGATAAAACAAGTGACCAGCAACGCTCTAAACTCAAGATGCATTCATTGCACAATAGGGCTACTGAATTCCATTGCGTTTAGGGGGAAAGCAACTCGCAACTGTGAGTAATGTGGAATGGACGGAAAGAGGGATTGTATGGAAGGAAATGAGATTGTGTCCAGGTCTGCTTGTAGGAAGGCCTGGAGGAAATTAGCCGACCTAAAGTGTGTGTATAGTTAGCCTAGGTAGTAACCCTGGCCAAGTGGTGAAGCCTACATTTTTGTCCTTTTACGTACAGAGTAATAAATAAACTCTACAAGCAGAGGTTCAAAAGAGCGGCTGCTTCGCTCTGTACGTTCACCTCACACCCCTTCAACTAAGGATGTTGAAGAGAGATTAGATGATCGCCAACACGGGTTCAGAAGAGGTAGATCCTGCCAGACAGCGCTAACCTGTTTCTCAACTGATATCATCAAAGGTCTAGGGTCCCCTAAAGGCAAAGTAGGTGCAGTTTGTGTCCACAAATTTGGTTCATTACAAGAAAAATTAAACCAGCTCCTCGGATCATTTTTCTACCCACGAATTTCGAAACTGTATCAAAGGAAGTTCTGGGCGAACTTGCATTCCTCAAAAAATAAAAATACAAATAATCCATCAGGTGACATTTCCGGTTTGGTGAGGCAGAAAAACAAACTGAATTATGACTCGCTTCACGAGAAATGCAATATCCTTAATATACGGGAAAGGTTTGAAATTTTAACGGTGTACGTTGCGTTTAAAATTTTCAAGTTTGGGTCTAGTGTGCATGATTTTCCATTACTATATAAATTAAGTGAATCAAACAGCCAGAACCAAAGACTACAATTGTCTTTGAAAATAGGGCAACTTACTACCAAGCCGCCCTAATCTGGAACAACCTTCCGATTCAACTTCGTGACCTTAAGCTTTCCAACAACCAGTTTAAGAAGAATTATGAGTGTTTTGTTATCAAAAAGAGAGACGATGTTTATCTTTATGTATAATTGAAGAAATGTTATATAATTGGCTTATTATTGGCTTTTAATTCGGAAATAATTGGTAATTAATTGTATAAGGGTTAACCTAATATGTTAGTTTAGTTCTAAATTATTTATTTATGAGAGTTGTGTCTTAATTGTTACACATGAATGCCTATGAATGAATGGTAGAACACTTTAATGAATAAATCAAATCAAATCAAATCCCCTACCTGAAATCCAAACCCCCCTTACATCCGCCCTCAAATCCCTAACCCGTTATCTATTAAATCCCGCCACACAAACCCCCTAACACAAAGGCAAAGTAACTCCTCCTAGTACAAAAAATAGTATTTTTTTTTTAAATTTTCAATTAATGCAATGTGGTTTTCTATAACTTTTTTAGAGATCCGTATTTTTTTAAATGGGTTTTTTTATTTTTTCTTGCTCGTATTAGTAGGATTTTAATAAGTGATTTAACCCAACCGCAAACCCCTACATTTAAATAAGTGTCTAGTAAAGGAGAAAACCAAAAAACTTATTAAAACTGAAATTAACAAAAACAACCAATTAAAAACAAACATTCTGCAATGCAATCCACTAATTCACTCATTCTTGTAGCGTAAACAAACAAGGCTTCTAATTTCCTGCGAATTTTCTCTTTGTAACTGGAAGGCTCGCCGCAGCTTGACTACTCCAAACACAAACTCATTGTTTTGATAAAAAAAAATTTACCGTTCAGTCATTTTTGAAAAACAACCATTAGAAAATGTCGCACCACACATTACATTGAACTTACAAAAGGTAAGTCCAGAATCCAATGTTTGCATTTTGAGTTACGCAAAATGAATCAATAAATGTTAATTCAATTGCAATGTAGCTGTAATTAACTGCCTCTATATAAGCCCAAGTAATTTCTTATTACTTTTGTAACTGACCCAAGGCCTAGTTATAATGCACTAGAAGCGTGCCTGCCAAGGAAAATTTGAATTTATTCACCAGATTATTGCCGAACACTGCAGTTGTGTAGTCCGGCAGGTCGAGCTGCGCTACCATTGGACCGCGATCGCCATGCTGTAATTCCGGCGCATCCATTATTGATTCTACCAATCCAATAGCGTAATAACCGGAAATGTTTCTTTTTTAAATTAATCAGCGTCAAGTCCTCGCGCCTTCAGTCCTGTCGGTTTCATTCAATAATTAGATAACGTATAATATTATTACATGAGCATAATCCCTCGTTCCTACTTCTTGCCCATTGCGCGTTAAACAAAAATTGCAGACACAACATAAAATTAAAACCGTTAATTTTATTTAATTATACTATTTAAGCATAATTAAATTGACCACAGGCAAACTACAACTGTGTTGCAATTGCAAAAAACATTGCACTTTACAGATTTTTGTCTATGTGACAAATAGAAAACTGCTTTTTGTTGACAAAAGATTTGTTGCTCTTCTTCCACACTCTCTCTTCAATGGTGAACATCTAATTTGCCAATTAAGCTTTAAAATAAAGAGAAATTGTGTTTTTCATGCTAACCATTTCTTGGAAGGATATTTTTCAGAATAAAACTAACCTTGACTCGCATGGAATTACAAATTGCCGTAGGTACGACTTCTAAGTTAAGCTTAACTGCACTACTGAAACGCAAGTAGTCAAAGTATTTAACGTTAAAACCAAAATCTTACTGAGGCTAGCTGCACTTGAATATGAAAGGTTTAAAAAACTTGGACCGGATGGAAGTAAACTGAACGAAGTTGAGCCCGTCTTGCCGGAATTTAGACGTAGCCAGCTTTGATCGTTTCGGTATTAGCCTTATATATCTCATAATGTTATTACTGGTAGATTAGGCGGGTAAACGGAAACTGCAAGCCAACACTATGCCATGCCGTCACGTCATCGAGACAGGATGCGTCAGAAATATGTGTTAGAATCATACATAGCATGGGATAGGTAAATGCACAATAATATTATGCGTTGTGTTGTGCAAAACTGGACCGCTGTTTTGATTCACAGCGCATTCAAAATCCGTCAGACCTTTATAAGTTTTTGTACAACTGGCGTTTCTCCTTCCTTGTATTTCTTGCAAACTGACACCTCTTCATGCCATAATTTTTGTCAAACCCATATCTCATACATCCAGAGTAGAATTACTAGTGTGACTTGTTTATTACGCAAGTAATATGCTTCATTATAGGGTTTCCTTGCAATTTTCATGCAATTTGTTTTGTGTTTTACTACCAAGCACACATGCTTTAGCATGTGGCACAGGTATTGTAATCGTTTTGTCCGTCCGTCTGTCTGTCTGTCTGTCCGCATTGCAGCGTTCTCTGACATTATAACCTAATTGCCGGTGCTTGAAGGAAGCAAATGCTTCCATGATGAAAAATTAATTGGGAT
>JAAXYW010004034.1:0-10120 GCA_036851895.1 Orthonychiurus folsomi | reverse complement strand
TTAAAAAAAACCCAGTTGCACATACACTGTAAAAGATAATCTAGATACTATTTTAACCCATCTGGGATTATAAGCTCAACTCGGGTTGGCTAACTTGTAGCTCTTACGGATCTGTTTATGTAATTCACTTTATTAGTGCACTGCCACCGGTGTTGCCGAAGCCGGCAGTGTATACTTCTTAAAAAACACATTGCCGATCAAAGGCTTGTGTAATTATAACTAATCTATCCGTCAGTTTACCTTTCTCCCGTACTCTTTCAAGCAGAGGCAAGTAGCAGCACTGTGATGTATTAGAAAATTAACATTAGAAATCTAAAACCAGACTTAAAGCGGTGTATGTATGTATAAGATAGTGCTTCGTAATAAATCGTAACAATGCAAAATTACAGCAATGAGAATATTAATTTGAGTGGATGTCATTAATCTAGTTAAAAAAAGGATCATTTAGCAATATCATATTTCATAACAACCACAACGCGTCTTTTTGTGTGGATCCAAGTGGTTAATGAGAGCAGCCGGTTTAAGCAAATGAGTCGATTTAGAATAACAAATCGGAGACCGTGTGCATTGAAATTGAAGCACACGTTAGCCCCTCCAAAAGTCCCACCATGAAAGGAAACCGTCCCGTCATTGTCATGAATACGAGATGAAGTGGGGGGGGGGGGGGAAGGGGTGCTATTTTGAGGGATAAATATTGATGATTTGTCTGCAAATAATTTATCACGAGGATTGCCCTTGCGGTACGATGCTGCATTGAGTGGAGGGAAGCATCTGGGCAATTGTATCCAGGTTTGAAAAGAGAGTGTGAGCATAAATCATTGACTTTTGGAAAGATGAATGCTCATATGGAAGAAGATCCCCGTGTACCGTACACGTACGTAGGTCAACCGAAGTACTCCAATGGTTTTTGTCTATTTCATTTTCATTGATGATCAGATGCCCACTTCAACCAGTAGCAGCAGCGGTGTGGTGGATGTCCCCCATCCACATTACATATACCAAAATCCATTGATGATTATTATGGGAGCTCCTGAATTGGTTTGAGGACCTGGGAGTCGGAAAAGACCATTTAGACATAGACCACCCAACAGACGCTCACTGATTTCCACTCTTAAGGTCACAATAGGAAGATATAGCACTCCGACTCCCTGCCGTGCCTCTAATATATGTACAAGGATGATCAAAACCACAACCATTCTTTGCCCTTTACCACCACATTTCCACACGATGACAAAAGTCCATCCAGCTATTTATTGATATGAGGAGCTGAGCAGATATTTCCCAAAGGTTTAAATTTGAAAAATCCACGTTTGTTAGTTTCATCGACGTTTAAAATTTTAATAATTGACAATATTCCTTCAGATTCCAAAAAACTGGACAAGGACAGCCCATTTTAACATACTTAAAATTCTACCCGAGATGGACTCTTCATTTGGAGAGACTCCCCACAAAATCCAATTGTTGCACTTACTACTCTTCAGAGAGTCCCAAAATTACACGGTTCAGAATCCTGTAATTCATTCATTCATTCCCCAAATCCCGGGCATCATTATTGGATATTGGAAATATTTCCTCGAATACAGCATGCAATACGTCACATTGTGATTGTTGCCGCCTCGTTGTAGTGTAGTGTATTTTCCTATGGACAGACCACCAAAGCCGACTCCCCACACTTTTAGCAATGAGATCCTCTACGAATATTTTGGAGACAGAGGCTAAACTTTGGTAATGTGTCATTGTTAAAGGTGGAATACGAACTAATAACCATAACACTCCTCTTCTCCGATGGGCACGTATGTATGTGTGGTGACTTCTGAAGAAGATGGAGTAGCGATGAAAATTGCTTCTGAAGAGAGTCTGACAAATGAGAATGGATCAATTTCTTCCAAGTGCGGGGGTCCTCACGGTACCGACACCGACTCTGCCACTTTTGATTTTTGTCATTTCAAATACAAAAAAAAACATTTTTTTATACTTTATACGTGTACTCGCAGCATTAAGTCTGGACCGCAATGGAATTGCAGTTGAGGTTGACCAGATTGACCGTGCCTAGCTGTGTGGATCCGCACCCTGTTCGCCGCGGCGGCGGCACCTTTTGACTTTGACTTTTCGAAAGGGGGCGGAGGCTCGGAGTGAATTGGATTGGAGTGGGTGCCTTTTGAGGTTGACTTTTGACTTCGGATATCTTTTACTTGTTCAAATTAGTAGTCCGCGAACAAGTCTTCACACAATGGTCAACAATGGTAAGGTATGGAAGGAGTTCAAGCTTATGGAATGGCATGGGGAGCCTTTTCGCCTTCAAAGTGCCGAATTATCATGTGCATTATTGTGGAGGTGGAGGACTACTGGAGTCGCATTCGGCGTGAATGCCAAGCGGTCTGGGATTTTGAGGGAATACGAGTGACAATGACAACAATGGATTTTCTCTTGTCAAGCATTGTCTTCAGCTTCGGGAATGACTCTTGGGTGAAAGGCAGAAGGGCACCTTCTTTTCAGGTTGTGATGGTTAAGGATTTCGGTTTATTTTTCAAACGCTACTCCTCCGTCCCGGCATGGAGCCGAGGGAGAGGTGAAGGCGCGATAGTTAAGCGTGAAGAATTCAGAAGCGACAAAGCCGGGTGAAGCCTTAATGGTCTCTCCACAATTTTGACAGCAGTACAGAAACAAAATTCATGAGCCTCGGTTGCAATTCGTACACATATATGCCATTGTCCTGCTAGACTATACTGGGAAAGGATGGAGCGGCAAATTTATTAACTTGAATGTCGTATTTTTATCTTAAATGTCATTTGAAATTTACACAAACCTTCTCATGCGAAGTCGTACTTTTTGGTTTTTGTTGGACATTTCCTTGAAATTAGGAATACTACACTTGATTTGCAGTAAAACCCGGACTGATTACATGTTATTTATAACACCTTGAATATAAAAATGGCACATGCACTTCTGAGCTAGACACGAAGGAAACATGCAGTTGGCCTTGGATTAGGTTAATAAACATGTTACCATGTGGGATTGAATCTGATGATTTACATATATCTTAACAAGCTGAACAAGCTATTGATAGTGGTGCATGGGCTTTACTCAACTTACACAGCACGAATAGCTGAATAAAAATGCATTTACTCTCTAGTTCTAGAATAAAATTAAAAACTTGTTTGCCTAATACCCACCCCAGTAAATCCTGATTTACTTGACACGTGTAAACGTAAATATTTTGAGCGCATTTAACTAGACGTTACTCAACTGTAGTGGTGGATGTGCATATTTAAAACATAACACATGAGCACGCAGTGAAATATTTTTTACATATGGAATATTTTCTTTAAAAGAATTCCCAGATTAAGTTCGTAATTTTTAAATGCTAAAGTGCACACTGTTGCATAGCATCTGATGTAGTGCAATAAGCATGTGTTTAAATGATTCAACATCTGGAAATCCTTTAAAGCGCAACAAACTTGGAAGATTATGTGGCTTGTGTCACACCAATGAATGGGCCACACAGAAGACATGATTGGGATGACACTCGGACGGACACTTGAAGTTAAATTGTGGTAGGTGTGGATTGAGTGTAATAAATCGTAGATATTCACAATTGGATTCCTCCATTACATCCACCCACATTCCCATTCTGAACCGATTCGAGTTACTTAAAAAGTGTGTCTTCTATTCAGAAAACGAATTTATGTGGACATTTATTTGTAGCCCTTGTGTGGCATCAATATCGGGGATTGTATTATTGAAGTATTCCTTCCATATTCCATGTTCATCCATGCGTGCGATGATAGCCGTGAGGGTGGGCTGGGGTTTTATTGAAAACATCTTGAAATTGAATAAGAATTCCAACTCCGAAGGAATAGCGGTTGTGAGTAGGAAAAAAAATGCACGGTTTCAATTATTGAATCCCAAAGACCTTAATCCTGTGTACTTTACGCGGTAACCTTAAAACTAACTTTTCAAATTTGATTTTATAATTTTATGAAGTGCAAATTTTACGTCGTCTTTCTAAGAATTGGAAACAATTTGATTTTATTAAAAATAATGCCTGTCAAATCGGCTTAATCTCAAAAAATATTTGCTCTCTAGCTGCTATTGTGCCAAAAATGCCAAAACGCCTAAATATTATGGCTTTGATAGGCAGCGATTTAAAATCTAATACCAGTAAACAAAATTTGCTAATACCTTGAGTCCAAATTTAACTTTTTTGGACTGAGTATGTTACAATAGAGGCTTGAAGAACCTGGAACCAAGCTTATTAAAGCTAACTTTTTTAGTTCTGAACGTAGTAAAGAAAAGATGTTTAGTTTGAAGAAAATTTTCATATTTCCATCGTCATCCTGCCCATTTAACTTCCAAACATTTAATGAAGACATGTTTTGCAAGTGAAGGTAAAATCCAAATCCCCTAATCCATCATCCAAGTGTTGGCAAAAGACCCCCTGCGGTCCACTTTATTCCTTCAAGTATTGCCATTCTCGTCAATAAGGTTAAATACCTATTCAAGGGTCACAGCATGGCCTCCCATCCGCTCCTTCCCTTCATGACTTTAAACCATATTTTCTCACTCATTCATGGAATTTAAGACGGACAGAGTGGCTGAGTCGTGCAAACAATAGCAAAAGTACTTTCTTCCGTATCCGTACACAACACAACACGACACATGGAATTTCCTTTGTGCAAATCGTAATAATTTATTTATTTGTAGGCAAAATAGGCAAATCATATCATTTGTGAAATAGGATACATTTAATTAATTATCATAATGGATAAGCGGAGTAGTGAGGTGGAGGGGGGAGGAAGGATGATTGAATTGCTAAGAGATCGTTGGATGATGCGAATCCAGATGTTGGGCCAAGGGGCGGATGAAAGGATCCATGGAAAGGGTTCCCGTAGCCAATCAGAGAAGGCCCACTCCCGAACATCCCTCGCTGATGTGTTCGTGTGTGTTTCTTCAAATGATCTTTTCGACCAAATTTTTTCCCACAGTATGAGCATGGGAATGGGCGCAAGCCTAAAAGGAGGACAAGTGCGATTAGTATTTTAGCAAGAAAGTAAATAAATAGATTTTAATTTAAACTTATTAGCTATTATTAGCTAGTATAAGCTATTAACTTATACTATTTAATACTAGTTGGTGGAGATGCAATTCAAATGTGCGGTGCGGTAATACGTTAACATTGTTTTAATTTCTATTTAAATGTAAAAAATCTAATTGTTACTCGGCTTTTGACTATTAGATTATAAAGAACATATGCATTTTTGTTGTTTATTTTCTAAACATCTAAAATCAAAGTATTAAAAAATTACCTGAGTGTATCCTACGATGACGGGTTGAGTTCTTCATTTCTTGTAAAGCTTTTCCCACATCCTTCCTCCTCGCACTCATAGGGGCGCTCACCTTTAAATTTATAAAATACAAATTTTAAAAAGTTGTGTTTGAACGCCTTAAAATAGAATTCAATTAGAAAAGTTAATTTATCTTCAAATATATGAAAATGCAAGTAAATCAAAATCAACAAGCAAATATCATATGCTTAAACATGTATATCCAACCTGTATGAATCCGAATGTGTCCTCTCAACTGTCCATTATTTGAAAAGGCTACTTGGCAATGAGGGCAGTGGAATTTCTTGGGCCGCTGTCTCCGCGCCTTCATTGAGTTCATGGATTCTTATGGGTAAGAGTCCCATTGCCGTCAGCTCTGTCCTCGACAAACTCGCCAATTCATTGATAGTACTTGGATACATGAAAATATTTTCTGGTTTTGAAAATGGGCTCGCACTACTACAACTGCAGTTTTGCAAATGAACTAAATCCGTAAAATCTGCCGGGGAAATTGGTTCACAGCAATTAATGGGAGGAACTGTATGTCCAGAACTGCAAGGGTCATGGCGCTCAAGACGAGCTCGGATTTCATTTCCAATTCCCACCTCAGTCGTGCTGGAATGTCTGGAATTAACATGAGGATTTGAACTTGAACTTTCACTGACTTCAACCCTGTGTCTGTATTTTTTCACAATTGCGTCATTTGGTTTCACTTTCCTTTTTATTTTCATGTGATTCCTTCGTTGTACTTCATCCGTCGCAGTGTTTTTGTTGATTCCATTTGATTTTCCCACATTTACATCTCCTGGAATGACATCCTTTGGGTTCGGAGCCACAGTTTCCGTGGGAATCATTGGATTTTCTTCGGTGGACAGATCCCATGGCCGGAATAATTTTCCTAGTAGTGTCATTTTGGACGGATTACAGCAATTAATTGTGGCAGGTATTATATGGTTTAATTTTTTTAATTTCCGACGTGTAAGTTATCATAGGGATTTAAGGACCAAAAAAAGGACCGACCCTCTCGGGCAGCTAAGTGGGAGTCAAGTGTCGGTAATCCGATAAGAGGATTAGGAAGCCAAAAGCGGCACTGAACTCAAGTTGTGGTGGAGCGGGTGCCTTTGTATAATTACGGACAAGGGGCACGAGAGGAGGCCCTTGGAGGCTGAACCAAGGGCTCACCCTTACAGCCAGCTGGGGGTTTTACCATTTGATCCAGTTAACTTCTGAATCCACACCTCACATCCACAGGGGTGTATATAGGAGATGCAATAATGTAATATAAAATGTACATTTTCCCCTAAAAAGGCTAAAAAAGGCATTATAGGCTTTGGTACGACCCATCTGTGGTAAATGTACCAGGAAATGATGGATTCCACTTTTTTGGAAATCAGAAAATTAGCAAACATTGTAACTTCCTACTCATCGATCAGCGGATCTGTCCTCAAAAACAGATGTACTCACTTTTTTACACATAGAAATTGAAATCCGTGATTGCATAAAAAAACATGCATGGGGGATTAGGATTAATTTTACTATTCTTCCTTAAAAAAAGGTGAAACTCCATCAAAATATTGAGAAGGGCCACAGGTTTACATGTCAACATTTTTTGACACTTGGTGACGGATGAGCTGGAACATTCCTGAGCCCGCAAGGTTTAACTCAACGTACATAATTGTCCCTTAGAATTACATAATGCAGGTAACGTACGAAGGGAATTCAATCAGGAATACCTGGATTTTACTACGTAAGGATAAGGAAGAAATGTGTTGGAGTCGAAATACATATTTGCCTTTGGATGGACAATGGCGTGGAGGGCCCCTTTTGTGACCCATCCACTCCAAAGTGGAGAGATCTCATTCAAGGCATGGCATGGGTAGGCCCCTTCCCCAACACCAAAGACCCACTCCAAACATTTGAATGGAAGAGAAGCCAAATTCTATTTAGTGGTTTATTAATGGCTTACATGTCTTCTGAAAGAGAGACTCCCGAGATTCGGAANTCTATTTAGTGGTTTATTAATGGCTTACATGTCTTCTGAAAGAGAGACTCCCGAGATTCGGAATGAATGGAGGATTTCGGGGACTCATTCAATTCTGAAGCACCGGAGTTCCCACCTTTTTATCCGTTTTCCAACACCTCAAGAATCGGACTGACGGGTGGAATTTATTAATTGTCGTTTGGAACGGAGGAACGGATTTTAGAGCCCTGAGTTTCTTATTTCCTTAAATTGTACATGCAAACAATTTCTGCTACTAAAACGGGTGAAAATTTTTAGTAAAATATTTTATGATTTTAGTCAGTAATATTTGTCTGCAGAAATCCTAGAAAAAATTATTACTTTTTTGCATTACCCTACGCTACGCACGTACGGGCTAGAAAACTCTACGAAAACTTTAGAGTTGCATAAATTATGTAATTGTTTGGGAAATTAGTTTTTGAAAAATTAATTCCACTGCATAAAAGTTCTAACTCAACTTGATCAGAGGCATAAATGCTCTAAGTACGCCCATGCCCTACCTCGTAAGAGTAAAAAAGTTAGCAAGGGAGGGATCCCAGCTCATATAAATTATAAATCCTGTGTCTCGTCGTGAAAACTTTTTTCAAATTCCCAAAGCCAAACCCACATATTTCATTGACTTTTGTGTGAGTTAACTGAGTCGGAAGAAGGTTTCGGATGAGGCTGAGAGGATAAAGGGCAAAAGTGGAGTGAGAACAAGGCTTTGACATGGGAAATTGATTGTTTTTACGGTGAGGGCCCAACAAAACAAGGGGAAGTGACACAAATGATTTTTAGACCCATGGCCATCATGGCCAGGCCAGGCCAGGCCGCGCCTGGTTTGAAATGAATTGCGGGCTGCGGGTTAGGGCTACCGCGGTTTCCGTTTAACTACACCTCAGAGACGACGGACGGACGGGAAAAGTGACCGACGGAGCCGGTTACTCCCCAAAAGATGTTTAATTGAGTGTAAAGACTCACATTGGCTCAGATGTCCCGACGCGCGCCATCGGCTTCCTTCATGTTACAATTATTAATACTTTCAGCACGGGACTCCGACTCCACTGCACTATTGCATTCGTGGACCAGAAATCATACCATTGCATTGCATTGCCTTTGAATGGGCAGGCTGCATGCCGTAAAACTGTCAGTGGTGCGGGTGTGGACAACCATATCACTTTCCAATTCAATTCAGAAATATAAAATTGTTTTGTTAGGTTTTAAGGATACATGGAGTTGGGTTTCAACAAGAAAATGAAGCATGTATTTATCAATCTTATTATGGTCAACCCGCTCCCTCCGGCTTGCTAACCATAACTGAAAACTTTGTACAAATCCTGGAAAACACAAAATAAACATGTCAAGTGGTCGGGATGCTAATCGAGTTACTCTGTAGTTTTACATACATTGCCTATTTCATGATTTTCTCTTTTCAAGAATCAATTGCGGAAATGTAAGTAAATCAAAAGCTAATACAAATTCATACATTCTTAGCATTTAGCAGCTACCATTTAACGCTTGTCCGCTGTACGTCGTCATCAAGTGATGCTAAAATTAGTAAATTAATCAAAATAATCAAATTGACAGGCGATGACGTTAAAAAAAACTTGAGCGGCTTAACTGTTAACCAGCCTGATTTGTGGTGAATTATTGACCTCTTATTTATCTATGGCACTTATGGCGGTACAAGTTCTTATTCTCACTTAAATTCTTAACATTGGCCTTGGTGGAACAGTTTTGCGAAAGAATGGCAATCCACTTCACAGCTGCGGAAGGAAACAATGGAGGGGCTGACAGCGGTCAAATTTATAGTCTAAAATATGGTGAAAAGAACCTATCAACACTGGGCTTTCTTGTGGATTAACAGCAAAAGCCCCGTAAACACGAACTAACCCAAAATGCCTCGTTCCTCGTAATCCTAATGTTCTTTTTTTCACCTCAATGGATTGGCTTTCCTACAGCACATTCAATTTTAAGAAATTGAAATTGCTTAGTGTTCCTGCCTATGCTTACACAACAAAATGCTTTGTTAAATCGTCACGTTTTGCTAGTGCTTAGGGATTGCTCGTGTGCCGTGCTGGGATTAGGAGATTTCTAAGCTTGAGATGCGATTTCAACCGAAGTGTGCTGTAAATCTAAAACTATGAATATTTTACAAAAATTTCCGTCACCAATATTCAATAAAAACACAACTTCTAAAATACTCTGATCAATAGATTTTAGCTAAGAAATTGAGCCCAGTTTGGTAAAAGTATTTTGTATTTGGAAGTGCCAATCTTGTGGTGACAACTTGACATCTGTAAGAAATGTCAGGGTGTCAGTAAAGCAAAGAGCCAAAGAGGTGGACTTCCGATTCGTTCAACCCAATATGAAGCATTCTTGTTTTTTTTTATCCATTTCTCCCTGAGCAGAACGCGATCGATGCTCAGATTTTCCAAGAGGAAATGCCATTCATACATGCACCTCTGACGTCTCCCATGGAGTAAACCCTTTTAGCTCAAACCTCATTCAAATAATCATTTCTTGTTGATAAAACGGTGTGAATAATCCTTTGACACGTGTAGCAAAGGCACCATAACCCAATGAATGACTGTCCATCTCCGAGACCTTCGCAATGGATCCTTGGCCCTGCTGTTAACACGGATCCTTGCCTGTGCCTGTCTAAAGGGAAGGGGACCGGAATTGAAATGGCGACTCTTACCCTTGCCGTTCGATTAATTATTTATAGATGACTTGTTTTTAGGGCTCCACCCCTTTTTGCTTTCAATTTGAGTTTTTTATTGGAACAGGGATTTAA
>JAAXYW010004033.1:0-10122 GCA_036851895.1 Orthonychiurus folsomi | reverse complement strand
CAGCTGAGAATTTTCGTGCCCTTTGCACTGGGGAATACGGGTTGACTTACAAATGTTCTAAAATCCATCGTGTCATACCAAATATTATTTGGCAAGGTGGGGACGTGTCTGGGATGGATGGCTACGGCAACAAGTCAATCTATGGAGATAAATTTCCAAATGAGAATTTTAGGTGAGTAAAGCCAAGGTTTAAGCAATAATGACTGTGGTGGCTCATCTTATCATTTTTTTATTCAGGCTGCGCCACGATAGAGCAGGTATTGTGTCAATGGCAAATATCGGAGAAGACTCAAATGGGTCACAATTCATTATTGATGCAATGGAAATGCCAACTTTGGATAAGAAAAATGTTGTTGTTGGATCTGTTATTGCTGGAATGAAAGTGTTGAGAAACGTAAGGGGAATAGTATTTTTTTGCGATGAAGGCTCGTAATTTCTTCCGAACCCAATTCAAAATTGGCCTTTTGTATTTCCAGACATCTCGTCTGGTGACCTCAACGGGCAGACTTCGAAGAAAGATTTGGATTATTGGTTGCGGTGAGCTTAACCAGGGCGACGACATTAATAACTACAAGGACAGTTCAGAAGGAGAAGGTATAGATTCTGAGCATTTGATTATGACCTATTCTATGCATGTTCGTGATTATGAACTATTCTATGCATGTTCGTTCACATCTGAGTCTTATGAGCAGAGACAGATGGAAAATGAAGAAGAAGAGGAGGATGAACTGGGTGAATTGGACGAACCAGACCTACCTTCAACTGAAGATGTTGCACAAACCACTGAAACCACAGAATAAACTACTCTACTATTGGAAACAAGTACAAACAATACGAACCATGCGGACTGAATCTCAAGAAAATCAACCAAACCTAAACACAAGAATATATTCTAATTTTTAAACCAAACTAAAACTACTTTGGAAATGCAATACAAGTCGTATGAATTGATTTTTGCAAATCAAACAAATGTTCATGTGTGTTTTCTTGACTGTTTGCTTCTTTCATAATATATTCATGTTAAATACAACTGTAAATAAGGCCTTTCACTTTCTTCCACGGATGTTCTAGTCAGAATTGAGTATACTTTTTTCTACTGATTGGTAGGAACTTCCAAATGCGTTCTTGTTTCCTTCAAGTCGCGAATTTGCCATTCCATAATTTTATTAAAATAGCATCTGTGAGATGGTTACCACTATTGCATTTGCAGCACATCTTCCAAGATTGCATTTGGACAACGCAAATGTGTAAAGCGCACATCTGTTGCCTTTAAGTGAGGGTACGTATGAGATGTTCATGCTAACACATGAGAGATGACACACATTGCTTTTAATGCTACTCGCTAGTTTTAGTTTGCACATATTTTTTAATTTTTTCAATACAATTTTGATTATCATAATAGAATTGGAGTAATTAATTGTCCCCTGGCTCAATCGATGCAGGCTGTCATGAACGACACAAGTGACCGTTTAGTAATAATTCAAACGATAGCAGAGCTCAGTGGTTAGATTAGACCCCGCAACATTTTGCAGATAATTTGTAAATATTGATCTTCAATGTTCACACAACTGACGAATTCCACCGCACAATGTGGTTAACAAGCCTTGAGTTGCAAAATTAAGGTTCCCCCGAGGTATTTCCTGTGTGCATTTTAATTGCACAATAATTTATACTTATGTCTAGATCTAGATGTGTTTAGTTCCATAATTTAAATTCCATTGGTCGCTGCGACACCTTTCAAATTCTTAAAATGTTTTCAAATTCTCTTGTATATTTGGTTGGGGTAGCCTTTCCTCTTTCTGTTTACTCACTGCCGTCTGTGTTGGACTTACCAATTATCGAAAAGAGTGGTTCTATTTCAGATTTGATTGGTCTTTTAGATATTTCAAACGATCCGAATGACGTAGACTTTTACCTGTATCCGGATGCCAAGTACGAGTACTTTACTGGTCCAGTTTTTGTAACTAAGTTGCCTTTAAATTTTGGGTTTCACTGTAACCAGTGATATTACAGATTACCAACAGCGACTGATTTATTCGGACCTAGAATCCATTAAAAACTCAAATTTTAATCCATCAAATCCCGTCATATTGCTAATCCACGGATTCACTCAAACATATCGCTCTCAATTCCCATACTATGTGAGAAATGGTAAGAATCTGTGCCTGAATTAGAACTTTTATAACTTCATGCTAAAAGTTAATTCTTGCGGCATTGAACAGTGAATATTAATATTAACTACTATGCCTTGGTCTTAGCATATCTGGATGCCGGCTACGCGTCAAAAGCAAACATAATAGCGGTCGATTGGGGTAAATTATCCGGACGATATGACACCTCTGGAATCACCGGTGGAATTGTTGCACTGACTCCAAGCTATTTGAAGGCACGATCAAATGTTAACATTGTTGGGAAAAGAGTTCAGGAATTTCTGACCTTTTTGATTCAAAATGGGTTTCTCTCTGGACCTGACCAAGTGCACATAATTGGACAAAGCTTGGGCGCGCATGTATCCGGGATGGCTGGATTCTATTTTCGGAATGAAACGTCCACACTTCTTGGCAGGATTACTGGTGCAATTTTATTTTTTGGCAAACTAGAGAAATTTTGAATTAATTGCAATTTCCCGCTAGGAACTGATCCTGCTGCTCCACTCTTCCAGTATTATTCAACTGATGACCGTCTGGATGAATCCGACGCCAAATTCGTTGATATTGTACACACGAATCAAGGTCAGCTCGGATATGTTGGGTCACTGGGCCATGTGGATTTCTACATAAACGGAGGAGGACCCACGCCGCAACCTGAGTGCATGACGTTGGCCAATATAACGGATGGTTTGTAACGATCTGAGCAAAATTCTCTTATGCGTCCAACACTATTTACATAATTTGTGTGCAATTTGCTAGCATTTTGCAGTCACAATTTAGCACCCAGATACTATGCGAAGTCCATTGCGGATCCCACAATCAAAGGATACTCAAATACACTTCCTATTTTGTCTTATTATTTATTTGGAAGTTCGGAGACTTTTGGAGAGCATTGTCCGCCAAGGTATTGTTTAAGTCGTTAAATGTGTTCCTGGTTAAATTGATTTTTTTTACTTTTTAGTGCCCGTGGATCTTACTATGTGAGCATGACGTTATAAACAAAATAAATCCTTGATCTTTTGTTGACGATTAATTTTATTCCATACGGTAAAGCCGGGTTGTTTAAAATGACGATTAATTCCTCACCCTGACTGTGTCGTAAAACATTCCTCTACTAAATTAAACACTGTATTTTAGAAAAAAATGCAGAAACAAACCTTAATTTGCTGCCAAAAGTGAACTGTAATGGTGGCAATAATGTCAACTACTCTTGCCAAATGGCTTACTTGCCATACATACACTGTGAATAATTACAATACACAATTTTTGTGTATTGAAACTAATATTTCCATACTTATGAACTTGGTCGCATTAGATATGCCATTCAATAAAGAGTACAATTCAATTCAATTCAATTCAATTCAATTAGACGAACTCCTTATGGAAGGAGATTTCACGCTATTTTAAAATTTAGTATTCAGGAATGGAAATCAAAGCGCGGTTGTAGTGCAACAATTAGATTGCATATTGCATTTCTTTCCTGCGTAGGAAAATTACAGACATAATTCGTTCGTATCTTGTACAAATGTTTGGCAGCAGATTTTTTTTGTGCATCGACAATGTTCATTTTTTTAGTGAAGCATGTGGCTTGGCACTACATTCCCCTGCCAAGTAATCCAGAGTGGATCTCATCTCTTCCAGATAAGGAATCGACTCCGACGCCAACGCTTACCGCTCGCCTTTGAACGACCTTAAATTACATTTTAATCACTCAAACTTTGGTCAAGCCAAGTCATGCAAATTCCTGCAATTTACATGGCCGAGGCAGACATTGTGGTTCTTCAAATGCTAAACCAGTTGAAAATGGAGTGTACCACGGATTAACCGTACAAAAAACAACTCCTCCAGCAAAAGGATTATACAGCGAAGATTAGATTACCACTGCAACAAATAATTGAAGGAGTCACTTCACTTGACATAAATACCAGTTTGGGTAAATACTTCAATCACATTTGTTCATCGGCAGTGCTCTAAATCCCTATAATCCCCTCCATTGTCATTATGAACAATTTACAGTTTTGTTTTATTTTATTCAGCTTAGTCCTGTACGCGTTTGCAAGGGAGGTGAGCCCAACTTTTGAAGAACCTTCGGATTTATGGTGAGAAACTCAAAGGCATCGGATATCTAGTTTATATTTTGTTCTAATAATGCAAAAAAGATAAAATTGTGAATGTCGTCGAAATGTTTGAGTGTATTAATTCTATTAATTTGGCGCTTGCAATGAAGATTACGGACTCCTACGAATTTCCACTCAAAATCGTGCAGCTGAATGCTTGCAAATTTATCGGCCGAAATAAATCATAAAAATATCAACAAAAAACGAGTTTGTATTTGAAGTAGAACTTGTGTTTTGCGGTTACAGGGAACCAATTTGGACTTGGCAATGCAATGAGACTACAGTGGATGGTCCGTCCTGTGTTCGACATGACTACAACAAAAGTGAATCCGTTGAAATCCGTCAACCCTTGAAAACATGTTGGCTGACTTGTGGACAAAATGGACCACTGTGGCCGCTTCCAACTGGAAACGTAATTGTTTAAATATTTCCGTACACAGAAACTTGCAAAATTGCATAAAAAATCTTTCAATTAAATGTGAATTTATGGTGCTAGTTTTTAAATATGTAGTTCGACAAAGCACATTACAGTTATAAGCTGATAAATTAAATTTTCATGACCATATACATATAGACCCAATTGGGAAAAGAACTGACTGCTTTCCTTCCTTCAAATCTCCAACTGGCTTCCGTTATCCCAGGATCTGGACCCATTCGAGGATTTGTGGAGCAAGCGTACAGAATTATAGCAAATCACGTCACAGATGTAATTACGCTATTTAAACAAATTAAATTTGCATTACTCCTGAGCTTATAATTCTTAACTAACTAGTAAAATATCTGATACTCTAGATCTACAATAATGGTTTGGAAAATTCCACCCCGGACAAAGGAGTAAAAAATGATAATCTGATTCAACTTCATCTGAGGATATTGGACACGAGTGTTCTGACTGTAAAGTTAGATAATGATGAGTCCTATCAGATAGCCGTGGCTAAAAATCCAGCGGGAAATGTAATTGACGTCACAATTACGGGCAACACATATTTCGGAGTAAGGCATGGACTGGAAACATTTACACAACTGATCGCATTCAACGAAGATGAGCAACTCCTCAATGTAAAATCCAATTATGGTGCTTTTTGAACCAAAGCTTAGATTTGTTTCAAATTCTATAATTTCACATTGAATTTAGATTGTCAACGAAGCCACAATTGTGGACAAGCCAGTATTTCGATACAGAGGACTACTGATTGACACGGGGCGGAATTTTATTCCAATCCCACATTTGAAAAGTATGGTGGATGCAATGGCGTACAACAAATTGAATATGTTTCACTGGCATCTCTCGGACAGCAATTCACTGCCTTTTCTGTCCAAACGCGTGCCACAGGTACAAACATTTCTTACTCTATTTCAGTTTAACAGGAAATTCAATTTTAATCCATTGCCTGACTCCTGGCTCCACACCAGGCTACCAAATACGGCATCCTTGGACCCAAGAAATTGTACCGACCTGAGGAAATTGCCGAGTTCATTAGCTACGCCAATGTTCGTGGCGTTAAAATTATTCCGGAACTTGATGCTCCTTCCCATGCGGGTATTTGTTGTAAAATTATGATTTTTGTTGGTTTATGCATGTGAATATACGAATTCAAATTTAATGTTGTCAGGAAATGGATGGCAGTGGGGGCCTTTGGAAGGCTTGGGTGAACTTTCCCTTTGTGTGAATGCTGAGCCTTACAGGGATTACTGCATTCAACCACCATGTGGTCAATTGAATCCACTTAACAATAATACACTCACCGTCTTAGGTAAATTACATCATTCCAGCCAAGTGATTCCAGCATCCTGCCAATTTATAATATTAATATTTAAATTTCCATTTAAAATAAATTTTGTACGGTCAGGTAAATTATTCAGTGATTTCTTGGATGTATTTGACCGGGATATTTTCCATATGGGAAACGATGAAATTTCCTTCAAGTGTTGGGAGAAATATGAGGAGATCAATGATTGGCTAGCTCAGCGAAACAACTCTGATATGATGGACCTTTGGGGAATGTTTCAAGAAAACTGTATGTAGTTTTCAATTCTATTTCTAAAACATGACATCGCTAAGAATTTTAATTTGAAAACTCCTAGCATTGAAAGAACTCAAAGCGGCCAATGACGGGCGACCACTTTCCGCCATAGTTTGGACATCGGAAATGACTTCAGACGGAAGGAAATACTTGCCAGTCGAGGACTACGTCATTCACATCTGGCATCCATGTAAGGGATCACGGCCTTGAATTCATTTGTTTAGTTAAATGATATGAAAATTAGATATAATTAAGAAATAAACATTCATTTTGTGCAGCAAATGAAACTCAGATTAAGGACATTCTGCTGGAGAACTACCGCGTAATTTTTTCAAACAAAGATGTCGTTTACCTGGATCATGGCTACGGTCCTTGGAGGAATTTGAGGGAGCAACCTAAATTGAATCTTTGGCAGGTGGGGAAATGATGCTGTTATTCTAAATTACACCTTTGCGTCCCAATTACATGTAATACAGTAACTAATTAGAAGATTATTATGTAGGAGGTGTACGATTATGATATTTTAAAACTCGTGGATGGTTTCGTCGGAGAAGCGAAAAGGGAAGAGCTTGTAAATGCTGGAAATATTTTTGGCGGTCAGGCTTGTTTGTGGTCCGAGAAGGTAAAAATGATTGTTCTAATTTCAAAAATCTAAATTTTCAAATGTACTAATTATTGTAAATGAAAACAAACTACGTATTACAACTCATGAATATTGTATTTATTTTTACAAATCTAAATCTAATTAGGCCGATCAACACAATATGGAAATGAAACTTTGGCCACGTGGAGCCGCACTGGCTGAACGTCTTTGGACAAATCCAACTACTGCACCACGGTTCGCCTATCCCAGACTGATCCTTCATCGTGAACGAATGATTGTGAGGGGAGTTCATCCCGATACATTACTTCCAGAATCATGTCATCATATTTGGGGATTCTGTGATGATCCGGTGTACTACACAGAATAATGAATGAACTACAGGACACGACAGCACAATACTCCATACCCATACTAACATCTAAATTTAAAAAAATGTTGTATGTACAAATTGTTTGATTAAATTTCCTTGAAACCAGTTTCAGTTTCACAATTCACACATTCGCATTTTGCAGAAGTTTGCATTTTGCAGTTTTGAATGTTTCTTGCATAATTGAAGTGCTTGATTTTTTCTCGGCTAGTACACAAATGACCTATATTTAGGCAGCGCAATGAATGGGTTTATTATTTCCTTGCCTTAATGTTTTGGCATTGTGTGTGATTTCCTGGTTCATTGTACTAAATACAAAAGAATTTATATTCTGATGACCTCCAGAAAAGTTCAGAGAACACTGGGGCGTAACAAGGTGCTAATGTACTTTTTTCTACAACGCAATCATGAAATTTAAATACCTCACCGTAATCTTGACATTTTGTTTTGTTGCTGAGTATTCAACGGATTATACGGGGAAAACGACAAAGGAGACTGGAAAATCTACCAATCCTTCCATTCACAACCTCATTTTAGGTAAGCTGTTTTTCAAATATTACTGCCACAATCTTACCATGCACGCACGAAAGGGCTAAAGTACTAGATTTTGATTGGTTGTTTTTGTTTTTAGAAACGATTCTACCGGATGGTCAAATCCGACTAACATCAATCAACGGAGATAGGCGAGGATGGACAAAAGGTAAGACACATAAAGAGTGGACCATTATTTTTATATTTAAACTAAAGCAATTTCATAAATTTACAGAAGAGCCCATTGGGTACTTAAAACCGAAATCTCGAATTGTGGGTGGCCGAGTGGCAAATCCGAATGAAGCCCCGTACCAAATCGCAATGCGCACTACCGGATTCATGCCTTGGTGCGGAGCTGCAATTTATAATAAATATTGGCTAATTACTGCAGCCCATTGTGTGTTTAACACAGAGGAGGGCTTGAAAGAATTCAAGGGGGATTCCATGGTCGCTGGAGCGTTTGATATGAGTCGAGTAGAAGCGACTCAGCAAGTTCGCTCAGTTGCCTCTGTCATCATCCATGAAGAATATTTTCCGATGGGATCAGGTGCCCCTAGTCTGTATGACATTGCACTGATCTCGTTGACCAAACCATTTGTTTACACGGACAGTGTTCAACCCATAAGGATCCCACCGTGGAATGCTGCCTATCCAAGGGGTACCGTAAATACGTAATTTTTAACTGGAAATGTTATTTCAAAATTAATACCAGGATGAGTTCAAATGATCCTACATCTTACGCGCAATTTTTTCTCGCATTTACTCATTTTTTGCAACAAAAAAAAGATATCAATAATGACAACGACGATTTTATATGAGACCTCACCTCAAAATGCATTAACACATTGTAGTTTGGATATTTCTACAAATTGAACTTAATCCCTGCCGGCTTAAAGTTAGAATTTTCTATAAAAAAACGTTGAATTACAACAAATAATAAAATCAGTTTTGTGGGTTGTGACACGGAAACTCCCCGCTTGCTAAATTAATCCCTACCAAATCATTTCTGCTCACTCTGTACTATGGCACGATGTTATGAAATTCATACATATTTTGGAATTTGATAAGTTATTGACTTTTCGTTGAAATTTGTTGACTTGCAGGCAAAGGAATCGTGAGCGGCTGGGGCTATGTACGTGATTTACAATTCATTCAATTTTGAAAGAAATGTTTTTTTAAACGACAAGTTTTTCACATACAGACACGTGTCCGTAAGTCTGGAGAGGCAAGAGACAGGGATGGCTTTACCTCCCGTTTAAAAGTGACCAACCTTACGCTTGTCCCCCGATCTGAATGCCAGCAAACTTATCGACGTAGCCCAGGGCTGTTGGAGTATGTTGATGACCCAAGTACCATATGTGCTGGTGAGGTGAAGGGCGGTGCTGATGCATGTCAAGGTGATAGTGGAGGTTAGTTAATGCAAACTGCTTACATTATATATACAACTGCGTTACAACTAACACTTGATCAATGGTGTTGTAATCTGTGGATTTAAATAGGACCGTTGGTATGCTCAGATCGAAAAGGCAAAAAATATTTATGCGGTAATAACTGTAAAAGAATATTCATACATGATTTCTTTGTAATTTACATTCTGTTTATAAAAATTAAAGGTGTGGTCTCTACTGGGATTGGCTGTGGTTTGCCCAACTATCCAGGGATATACACAAGAGTATCCAAATTTGCGGGCTGGATTATAGAACATGCAGGTTTTGGAGATGCACCTACCACACCTTACTAGCAGGAGCCGACCAAGCGTATCAATAAACTATTAGTATAGTAGTTTTATTTAGAAGACAATAAATTTGTTGAAACAACGTTAGCAATTTGGTGTACCTGCCATCACTCGTACAAATGACTCATTTCTTTGGTGTCGTGCATTTTCTCAGAATTCCATACAAAATTCTAAAACAACACATTCTCACAGCACAGCACAGCCTAAGCCTTAGCCTTAGCCTAAGCCTAAGCCTAAGTCTTATTTCCGCGTCTTATTTGGTGTTGCCTGCCGAGGCCTTTACGGAAATCCTGGCATTCGATTCAAACAAGTGCAAATTACGTTAAACAATGGATCTGTTACAAATTTCCATAACCCTGTGTTGGTACATCATATTTAACACCAAAATCCATGCAGAATCAAATACTTCAACATTATTAATGGGTAACTGTGTAATATTAAATACATCAATATTTCTGAACAATAATTATTTTTAAAAAACCATTCACATCTACTATTAGATCATGTGGATCCATACGGAAACGTGCGGCCAGTCTTATTTAATCCAGCATACCGGAATTGGGCAAACGGTGATTAAATTTCAAATTGCTGAGC
>JAAXYW010004032.1:0-10126 GCA_036851895.1 Orthonychiurus folsomi | reverse complement strand
GAAAATATCAGCAAACACGCAAACAAAATGTGCGCATCAGCTGTTGCACTTCTAAGCCAGTTCTTAAGCAAGCCAACAGGCCCAAGTATGCGGATTTGTTTTTAAATAATCCCTGAGTAGTGTGTTTACTGGGAAACTGAAAAAAAAACATGCGCCTCCTAGCGAGGCATACATTCTTGCGATAAAAACACTGGTCGAAGATAACGCCGATTGACCATACATCCACATAAGAGGAGGGGTTAATTAAATAAAAAAAATTAGCTTCGAGTTGAATTCAGATTCGCGAAGGTGGGGTTAGGTTAGGCCAATGTCAGTCAGTCAATGTCAATGGTTAGGTCCTAAGTCAATGCTGGAGGATTCAATTCTTCAATATGTCGACATTCGGATTGCGGTCACCAAACGACGGCTCGACGCTTCTAGCGGTTAATGAAAAATTTGGCAAAATGCAAAAATTTTTCAGCAGCCAGGGAAACTCAAATAAATGCATATCTTGCTTAAGCGTGCACGGATTCCATCAAAATTCCGGCTGCGTATTTATGACTTGAAGACAGTCCGGTTGCATAAATTATAGCCACCACATCCAAGCGATTAGTGAGAAATTTGGCAAGTTGCAAAAATTATTCAGCTGCGACAAACCTTTAGTTTGGGAGATGAAGTAAAACACTCACAAAGCACAAATCCGTTTATACAAGCCGGGGAGGTACGCTGACTTTATTCACACAACTTGGAAATAGCAAAAATATGATTGGGCTAGAAATTTTTAGAAGATGGCGTTCTTTAGCAGATCTCAATCTGAATGATTTGAAAAATTTACTAATTCAATTCTTTGACAGACCTAAATCTGGTATATTATGCGCCTTACCAAAAATGAGCACAAATGATCCGATGAGCTAAAACTACTCTGTCACGAATTTTAATAATTAATAATAAATGATTAATAAGCTTGTAACGCATCTACAACCCGAAATATAAACAATGTAATATGTATATTTCACATCAACAAAATTACAATATCCAGCATCTTATTTGTCAAAAAGTCTTAATTCTAGATCCTCATTAGGTCTATTCAATTACATATGTGTTTTTGTCGGATACCTTAAAATACAATTGAACTACCTTATTGTAGCCTTCCCTAAATTTGCCATCCAAAACCTCAGATATGAAAGTGTACGCTTGGGTAACACAGCAGTCGGCTGACTCATTGGGCAGTTCGCCAATCAACCATATCTTGGGTATGCCAAAATGCTCAGCAGCATGGATTACTTTAGCTCTAGCTGTTGTTTCCGCCATGGGTAAAGAATCTTTTTGAATAATTGTCCATTCACTCCCTGTGTAATGAAGTATGGCAACTACACAATGTCCACTTAGTAGTTTTGATACCTTCGCCAATCCTCCGGCGAAGAACACAATGTCCTTGCGTCGGGACGGCATGCACCGGTTTTGTATCCGAAGCTGGGCTTCAATGGATCGCATTGCACTTGAGATTGTGGCCGTGTTAGACTGAGTCCAAATATCTTTACCACGCTTAACTTCGTCTTGATTCTTAAATATTGCGAGTTTACTATACCACAAGGCATATTTACTTTCGAAGAAATGTTCTGTTCTTGTGTGCATATTGTAACAATTGAGCCAAAATTGGCGATACACAATTACTTCTTCCTTTGGAGTGTGCTCAGCTTTTAAAGCTAGAGACCATGTCTTACGGTGAGTGCCCATTCGGGAGAGTATCCGAACACCTTTGGTGTCATGTATCTGCAAGAGTGTGACAATAATGGATTAGAGGAGCCATTAAAATGCTGAATGCTGTATGCTTTGAACAACTTGACCCACCAAGTTCCAATTTATATCCGTAATTGAGGTGGCTTCTGCACTTCCAAGCTTATCTGCCGCCACTAACTCCTGGGTTACTGCAAACCAATAAATTAAATTTAAACGGCACTTAGCATCGCTATAATTTTACTTGAACAGTTTTTAAATATTGTTCTAATTATTGGTGTACCTGACACTGTTCTACTACTTTGAGCATCAAGAGGCGCCGGCTCAGTACGAATATTACTTAAAACAAAATTGGTTTTTATATCGTGGTGTGAAAATCTGTGTGCGTTCAGTCGTGTTTGTGTTGCGAAAGCCTGATTGCATTCACTATTCGGACATAAATTTGCTCTAAAATTTGGCGGGCGCACCATTTGAGCCTTACGTATAGGCACATTCTTTCTCCCCCTTGGTTCTCTGTAATGCAAAATTATAAAATATATTAGAAATAACGAATAAGATCAGTCGAACTTCAAAATAACTACAACAAAATGAAATTTCAAACAAGCTTGGTTTGCAAAATGGAGATTGGGAGCACAAAATAATTTTAAAAAACCTCAAATACTCAAATCTCATAGTTTTTACTCACCTTTTCCTGGAATGTGTCACCATGTGTGACTTCAGTGTCGAATTTAGTGCAAATGACTTGCCACATTCAACTTCGCGGCAGAAAAAAGTTTTCTCTCCTGTATGAGTTTTGTAATGCACTTTTAAGTTGAACTTTTTAGAAAACGATTTCAAGCACCTTGGAAATGAGCACTGCAAAGGAGAGAAAAAAGCTTAGCAATTGGCGCAAATTTCACAAAATCTGCAGATAGGACTTTAAAAGCTTACGTAATAGGTTCAAATTAGTATTACCTTGAAAGGCTTCTGGCCAGAATGTGTTCGCAGGTGGTCTATCAGATTTGATCGTTTTTTGAAGACTCTTCCACAGCTCAAACAATCATTTATTTGTTTATTCATCGTTGAGTGCGGTAAGTGGAACTAACTGAATGAATCTGTCTACTTCAAAACACAAAAACTAATTTTTAATTTGATAACAAAGCATAAGTCGATTCATAATAAAAATGTACTCTACGACACGGTGAGTGAAGCCGTAACCAGTAGGGTGCCCCGCATTACTGCTTATATATAAAGTATACGGTTAATAACCACAAAATTACCTTGTGTGCAATATTAATTCCGCTCCACGAAAGGGTTGCCGAGGGGTTGTTCTTTTAATTCTTAATTATCCACGTGAAGAAAAGTAAAAAAAAATTCGTCGATTAATTATTTTCTCTAGCTTATTCCACTTATTCGCAGTTCCAGAACTGAACGTCCTATTCGTATGTGTAACGTCCACGCTAGTGTGCAATAGCCACCCTGTCGCCGAGGCTATGCATTGCACTGCGGCCTTCCACTGCACACACATTGCAGGCAGTGCGTGATGCAGCTTGTTTGGCCGTATAAAATTTAGTCCCTTGGTCCCCTCACCCAAGCCATAACCAGGCAAGGCATGATAAGGAAGGCATTGGCGGGCCCGCCGCACAGTATTCGTTTGGATTTCGTCGAATTTGGAACTCAACTAAGGAAGGGGATTAATAATAGTCAGGTAATAAATCTTTTACAATGTAAAATTTAGTAAGATATAGTTTGAAAATGTCAAATGGACATGTTCAGGTAGTCATATATCTTTGTTTTGATAATTTTTGTTTTATTAGAACATTTTGATTTGGATTTGGAAGTCGTTCGTTTAATACATTTAAAGCTTCTTGCTCGTTGGAAAACATGCTAAAATTGTACGAATTGTTTAACTTTCTAGTTTAAAATACACTCAATCGCCCAGCGTCATACACTCCACGCGGAACTTGAAACTTCATAACGAGATTTATCTACTAAAAGGTGAGGAGAACCGTGCTTTTCTGGTTTGTATGGCAGCCAAAAATATTTTTTATTTCTTTATCGCTTGTTTGTTGCCATTGCAATGGGCTTGGTAATCGATTTATCAAAAGTTTGATTAGGCAACCGCAAAATTATTGTTCATTTTTCATTTGGCATGGCAACCGAGAATATTCTTCACTCTCTATCTTTCACTCAAAATAAATCCTAGGTAAACCGCAATAACTTTAATTAAAGCTTTTAGATGGCCCGAACCAAACAAACGGGACAAAAAACATCCAAAAAAACTCCCAGAAAGACAACTGGCGGCAAAGCTCCCAGAAATCAACTTTTGACGAGCGCCGCCAGAAGGGCGGCTCCAGCGCAAGGAGGGGTCAAGAAGCCTCACCGTTTTAAGTAAGTCCAAATTATTATAGTATTGTTATTAGATGTGAAAAGACCGTTCATAAAGTTGCACTAGAATATTAATGCTGGAAAGAAATTTCAGAATTCAATCCAAAATGATTGGCAAAGCTTGTAATTTTGTATTTGCTCTCTCTGAAATACAGACCAGGAACAGTTGCACTTCGTGCAATACGGAGAACCACAGTAGATGAGCCAGTAAAGTGCCTCACTGGTGGAAAACTGGAGGTGGAACGAGTCATTGACAAGAGGATAGTGGAAAACGGACTTCAGTATGAAGTCAAGTTGGCAAATGATGAAAATACACAATGGGTTGACGCAACAAGGCTAAGATGCCCCCTTCATATTAAGGAATTTGAACGATCTTTAGAAATCCAGAAGCTAATCGATATGGTTTCTTAAGTATATTGACAACAATATTAAAAATGCGTTTTTCTTGAAATAAAATGTTACAAGAAGTAGTTGTAGTTTTCATTGGACGGAGTTAAAGATTTTCATTTTGTCAGTCCAGTAGCATAAATTGTAGCTTCCTTCAACGGTTAGTGAGATATTTGGCAAATTGCAAAAAAAATTAGCAGCCAGGGAAACACAATTAAATGCATATCTTGCTTACGCGTGGACGGATTCCTTCAAAATTCAGACTGCCTGTATAAGACTTAAAGTCGGGTTCAGTAGCATAAATTGTAGCTTCCTCATTCAATCGGTTAGTGAGAAATTTGGCAAATTGCAAAAATTCCTCAGCAGCCAGGGAAACACAATTATACGCATATCTTGCCTACGCGTGGACGGATTCCTTCAAAATTCCGGCTGCCTGCTTAAGAGTTGAAGTCAGTCTAAGGGCAAAAATTGTAGCTTCCTCGTTTAATCGGTTAGTGAGAAATTTGGCAAATTGCAAAAATTCCTCAGCAGCCAGGCAAACACAAATAAATTCATATTTTGTTTACGCGTGGACGGATTCCTTCAATCTCCCGGCTGCCTGTTTAAGAATTGAAGTCAGTCCTGTAGCATAAATTGTAGCTTCCTCATTCAATCGGTTAGTGAAAAAATCCGCAAATTGCAAAAATTTCTCAGCATCATGCTGCTTTTTACTAAATACCATTTAATACTCCAGTTTAGCACTGGGTTACACATTCTCATGCCTTAAAACATGTACAGTTGTGCTTCCTAATTAATTGGTAAGGAAGGACACAACTGGTAAGCAAAGGAAGCAGCGCATGCTATATTCCCTCCACCCCAAATTAAATGAATACATTTTATGTAGTCTCCTGCATAAAAACAAGTAGAGTGTTGCTTCCTGATTGACTGGTAAGGAAGGAGACAACTCGTAAGCATAGGAAGCAGCGCATGCTACATTCCCTCCACCCCAAATTAAATAAATACATTTTTTGTATTCTCCTGCATGATGACATATAGAGTGTTGCTTCCTGATTGACTGGTAAGGAAGGAGACAAATCGTAAGCAAAGGAAGCAGCGCATGCTACATTCCCACCACCCCAAATTAAATAAATACATTTTTTGTATTCTGCTGCCTTAAAACATGTAGAGTTGTGCTTCCTGAGAGATAGGTATAAATGGATACAACATTCTATGGTGGTTGGGTTTGGGAGAAACTGGATAGTTGCGTAGTTGGAGGGAAGCGAAGATAATACTGGGCGTTCATCACAATGCTGGAAATTATACTGCTGAGCTGTGGACCGGCTTTTCTAAGGAGCGCATGCTACATTTCCTCCACCCCAAATTAAATAAATAATTTTTTGTATTTTCCTGCATAAAAACATGTAGAGTGTTGCTTCCTGATTGACTGGTAAGGAAGTAGAAAACTTGTAAGCACAATACTTCTGAAAAATGCTTACTGCTATTGCATGTTGCATATGCTTACTATTGTAAAGTAAAAAATTGTGCGCAATTAATACTACTGCTTTGTTTCAAACTAGTATCATGGCTACGACCGTACGATTCAAGACAATTTTCTTCAATTTCATGAGCTCAAATTGCACTGTTTTGCAAATGTTGTACATAACGTAGTGTGCTTCCAAATAATCAATTAAATTTGGGATGGCAGGATTCCCCATTATACGCTGCTGCTACCGCTTCCAACGCTTCCTTCGATTCCATGAACTGCTTTGCAACTGTTGTTGCGTAGCGTGCTTCTTAATAATCGTTTCAATTTGGAATGGCGGGATTCCCCATTATACGCTGCTGCAACCGCTTCCATCGCTTCCTTCGATTCCATGTGCTCAGAAAGATTTGGTTTGCAATTGTTGCAACGGTGTGTGCTTCCAAACAATTATCTTGTTTGGAATGGCGGAGTTCCCTTTAAACATCAGCTTCAACCTTAACATTATTGATGTTTTCAAAAATATTCTTGAAATTCTGAATTGATTTGACATCGCACACACTAATCCTTCCCAGATATATTTATGTATCGACATCAACTGGAATTGTGAACCACAATACAATAATTATTGTTTATTTATTTTGCGTAACTTCGCGGAGGCGTATTTAACACTTTAACTGCATAATATCGTGACAGCGTAAGTTAGCAAACACAGGAACAGCAAAGTGTCAGCATACAATTGATACATTGCATTGAATACATCCGTACCCTGGCCCCTGGCTTCTCTATCAACTAAACCATAATAAATTAAACAGTGTGGAATTCACGTCGACAATTTTTATTTCTATTTACATATTTGACAGGTAATGAATAATAAAAATTTGTTAAAAAATCAATTCATACAGCCTGCTTCAACTTTACATTCCAAATTCTTGCAGAACATTGTCCAGGCATGCTGCCCGCTATTTTTAAATGTTTCAATATTGCAGAATAGCAGCAGAAAATGCTTTGCTCGGGACAGGGCCACATTTAATCTGTTCATGTTTGATGCAAATCCAATTACGTGCTCGTTATTTGACCTTACACAACTTATTAAAATAATTGAATTTTCTTTTCCCTGAAACGAGTCTACGTTGAGAATCTGAAATTGAATAAAATAATCCAGCAGCATATTGTTAGCAACAGAAGTACAGTTTATTTGTCAGCTTAAATCTTGGTTCAGAAACAACTTACTTCCGTTGTTATCTTCAGCGACTGCGCCAGATTATTCAACAAAATTCTTTGTTCTTCATAGAATGTCAGAATGGTTACTTTTCCGACTGGAACTCCACAACGGAGCATTTTTTGATAAGCATTAATCACCATGTTTGCTTCGCCAGTATTTCTAAAGCTTGTCCCAATCTAATTGCAAGTTATTTATGTAGGTTATTCTGTTCATTAACAGATTTTTTTAAAATTGTTTAATAAATACTTACACGAGCATCAAGGTTGCGATGATCATAAACCAGTACTGGATGAACTTTCAACTGAGGAAACTCCTTATAAATCTCACAAGTTATGTCGATTTTTCGGAGAGCAATGCAAGTTGAGTCTGTTAGTAGATTGTTGTAGGTCACTGCAGACACCAATTTTCTTATCCCTGGTGCCATTCTATGTTGTTCGAGTAAAGAAGTCCAGGGAACTCTGGTCCTGTATGTGAAATCAAATTTCATAACCCGAGTACAGAAAAGGCTTTGGCTTATTTATGTCCTTACTTTCCATCAGCCACCCACTCCATTAAAGACCGGCTTAATCCAGCGATTTCGGCGGAATATGATTGGGTTATTGCCCTTAGTTGTAGATGGTCCCCAACAATTATGAGTCGTTTTGGTTTTACTACCAATGCTGATAGAGTTGCCGGGCTTGTTAGTTTTCCTGCTTCGTCAATTGCAACCGTAAATATGGGATGCCTTTTTGAGTACGCACTCATTCTGGTGTCGAGAAGTGTTCCCACGGTCATTGCGATTATGTGGCACCTGGATAATACTAGTGTTTCCTGCTCAGCGACATGATATTCGTAGGCTTCAATCTCTTTTCTGGTTAATGTGTATCCCTTTCCTGCCTTAATTGCTAGAAATAAGCCATATTCATTCTATGTAGGGCGATCACACTAGCTATAGTTGCTGATAATTTTGTTAATAACGAACCTGCTATGATGTCAGCAATTTGTTGGGTTTCTAACCAATTTTCACATTTTTGGATTTCTTCGTGCAATACTAAAAACCCTTTGTTAACGGAACTTCCACCTAAGCGACAAAATAATACGGATGAGCCCGGCAAGAACTAATTTAACTGGTAATGTCAAAAACTCTACTTCCATCTAGACACAAGGCGGAAGTTATTTCTCCTTACCAGCAAGAAAACGCATTTCTCTTTTCTTTGAGTACATTCGTACTACAACTCGCTTATCTCCGCTCAGCTCTTGAATTCGAGAAGCTATTTCATCGGCCGCAACATTCGAAGGAGCGCACGCAATTATTTGGTATCCATCTCGAAATGACAATTGGATAATGCAGGCGGCAAGAGTGTAGGTTTTACCTGTTATCACAGTTCAAATTTAGAATGTTTCTGTTAAACCAATTTACCTGAAATAAGTGGACGCACCTGTACCCGGTGGCCCATGGATAAAACTAACTTTGTGATTTGCTGCATTTGCCAGGGCGGTTTTCTGGAATAAACGGATGTCTAGATCAGCATCATCGATTTTAACATACTTTGGAAGTTGCCTGCTGATAGTGATTGATGGACTTACTTGTTCATTGTTTAAATTTCGCTTCAATTCCGCGAAAAATTCTTGGATATTTAGTGGCAATGATTGAAATCGACAGTGCTTGACACTATTTTCTAATTTCCAGCAATTCACTTGTGAAGGATTTACAAATAAGTTATAAAAATAATCTAAATCTTCAATGTTGGTTACAAGTTGTGTGATTGAGTTGTACTCATTTTTGTTTGGGTTTGGAACCACCAGAATTTTTCCGTTGAATTCAGTTAGTGCTTCTGCAAGTGTTTTTACTTGGATAAGCAGGCGAACTTGCGATATTCCTTCCGGTATAATCCACTTTACGGTTCCATTCGTTGTGTAGGCTTCGTTTGGCGACATGACCTGGTAATTTGTAAAGTGTTTTTTTACGTTAATGGGTTAATTACAATTACAGCTTTGATTGCAATATTAATTCCAATTACTTCGTCACAATAAGAAATATTCTTTTCCAAAGTCACTTTGCCTATTGCTCCAGTATTATCCGGCGTCCAAAATTTGGTCTTCTCAACAATAATTTGGATCGCATGTACATTTATTGTCCTACCGGAATCAGTTGTAAAGGCTTCTACAAACTCCGACTGAACCAATTGCCCCGGAGATGTATTCTCTTTTATGAATCCACGGGAATACGTCATCCACTCTTCTTGAAGAACTGGAAGAACAATTTGTTGGTAATGCCTAGCTGATTCGTAGCTTGCCATCATTGGGGTATGCATAACAATTAAAGTGTCTGATCGCTGCCCTAAGCATAGCCTTGTAAAAGTTTCTTCTTTCCAGAAGTATGCACGATCATCAGATGTGACTTCTAGATTACTGGAATCAAATAAATGCAATGGCTATCAATAACTATGGAAACATACAAAGATCGCACGCATGGTAACCCGTTTAAAAAATGTGAGTTGCTTACTGGACATATTTACACTTGCATACACCTGCTAAGTAGTTAAAATCCACTTGAACCCCAGTTATGTTGTATTTAAATTTACACTTCCAGCAAATCGATCGGTAATACTTTAAGTCAAGTATAGAAAAGTCCATCTGGTCGAAAGAGACGAGGGCGGTCCGATTTCTGTCTATAAATAAATACAACCTTTGCGGAATAAAAATATTAAATTTACATTGATAAACTGTTTACTTTTTAAGTAAAGTATTGATCCGCCCGTTCCAATTCCTTTGTTGTTGGAGTTTTCGCAAAGGACTTCCCCACTTTCCCGAAATAGTTTCATATTTCCGAATTTAGGATTATTTGAGAACAAGCCTGAAAGTACAAATTTTGGCTAATCATAATCTTGGCTAATTATGATTGGTTTAAGTATTAAATATTACACTGGATTTCGGTTTGTTCCTTAAAATTCAGAAAGCAGTTAATAAGCCAGCTGACCATGTTTCAAAAT